>CAXKVI010000004.1:118549830-118554830 GCA_964058755.1 Campiglossa producta
GTTGGCTATTGACATTGCCATACACATACTACTAAGTGGTACTCACACAGACAAACTAGTAAGCGCTGTAATATTCAACAAATTTTATTTTTATCACATTTTGGATGATTTTCGATTATTGTTGCAGTTAACAGTAACATTGTTGTCTTTACATATGTTTGTGATATTATTATTTGCACATTCTATACGCGAGCAGATAATGGCAGAAGATTCGTTTTTTTATACCCAGTTGTGATGAGCAATGGAGGATAGCACGCAAGGTTCGTAAAGATGCAGCTACCACATAGCACACATACATAAGTATCTAATGTTTGGTTAGACCAGAGCTCACACATTCTCTTCTTGTGTATTTGCTTAGTTGTCTTCAATTTTCTTTCTTTCGTTATTCACTTATGAAATGTTACTTTTTGTGTGTTTATTTTACTATGTTTCCTTTTACTATTTTTTCCACATTTAGCTGCTCTATTTGCATGAAGTCAATAATGTTCTGTTGCATGCCACAGTGAACATGTAAGAGTGCACTTGTTTGCTTTCATAAGAAAAAAAAAAATTTTTCGTCAGAAATAAGGTGGAAAAATTTAATTTTTTCCAAGGACGTTGAAGTGACTCTCAAATATTTAGTTGTAAACTACTTGAAATAGTATACTGTTACTTAAGTACATTTTGTATAAAGGCTGTTTGTGGTCGTGTTGCTTTATGTAGTTTTCAAACCTTCTGCCTGCCATTAAAAAAGGGAACTATGAAAAGAAAACTGAAGTGTGTTAGTCTTCGACGCAGAGAACGAACCATGTTAGTCTTCCACGCTAACTGAACCGTATTAGTCTTCGTTGGGAGCGACGATATGTTCGCTGAAAAGTCCATTAAGGCTGCGAAAAACACATAATATTAATATTTTGTCCATATATAAAGAACTGTGCAACAAATCGCTCACTTTGAATTTTTATAAGGACAACAGGATCCTCTACTAGGATATTGAAAAAAACCTATTCACGAGGAAGAGGACATTGGAATTTCAAAAGTAGTTTAGTAGATTACGTAACCATATGTTATCTAGCAAAAATAATTGCGTATATCTTGAAATTTCGTAAAGATGGTCCACTTTTTATAGGTTATACACGGCGTATGAGTAATATTTAGTTATTGAAGTAAGAAACGTTCAGATAAATTGTATTCATGATTTGGTTGATATCTCCGAAATGGATTGAGATATCGAAATAAAACTTACACTAAGTTCATGCTCTAATGCACACCTTTCATATGATACTCACACTGTCAAATATATTTCTGGGATATCTTCTGTCTATCTTCCGTGTGTCTTAATTATTTGGATATACGTTTTCAGGACTTTTATTAGTTAACAACATATTATAACACATCATGTTTTTAAAAAGTTATATTTAGCCAATTTTTAATTATTTTATATATTAGTACCCACATATCCATATCTTGGCCATCTGGTACAACGAAAATACCGATTTACAAATTATGAAGTCCTTAAATGGCAAAGGTACAAAAATATGAGTAATACGAGTACATTAATCACTAAATTAAAAAATCGCAGTGGAATGCATTATTATTTTACCAATCACTTCAACTGCAAGTAGGTGCGGGTTGCAGTGGTCCAAATTTCATAAAACTTTGCCAGGCGAGTTTTTTATGCACAATGATCAAAATTAGCGGGTATACGTTTAAATAAAACAACTTTGGGTAAGCTTTATTTATGGTCATTTCAGTTACACAGTAGAAAATTTCATGGACTATTTGACCGATCGAATAATTTATTACTTAAATTATTCTTTTTTTTTTGTTATTAACGAAAAAACTGTAAATGTAACTAAAAAATTTAAATCAACATAATTTAATATGGCTTTCAATTTAATTGAAAATTAATTCCTTCGGTATCATTGAAATCATATTTAAATATTTTAATTTTAACTGTCATAATCAAGTTCACGTATGCACCTGGGAAAATTTATAAAACAATTATATTCTATTTTAAATGAATTTCTGCCACAAAACCAAATACGACTAGACGCCTTTCATCGCAAAATTAATTAAAATATGGATTATTGGTATACATTTTTTGGTCGGTGAAAATTGAAATTTTCAGAAATTGTTTACCAAATATATACATTCGTATAAAGTTATTTGAATGCCAACACTGTATTGCACATGTTTGAGTATGTAAACGTGGATATGTTAACACATATAAAAAAGGTTATATATATAATTGAATTGAAATACATTTCCACCGAAATCATACTGTTCATAATGTATGAACTATACAAAAACGAAAATATGCATATATTTATGGTTCCATTAGATTTGGCATACAGTGATCAAATTAATGAAGAATTAGGGTTCTGTAAACACACATATGTATGCCAATAGATTGAGTCACCGTAATATATGATTTATCTACATATTATTATTTAGTACCTCGGCGCTATCAATTTAGCGCTAACTTTAATTTCCCAAAATGATCCCAAAACGACCCAAAAATAATCCCAAAATAATCCCAAAATGATCCCAAAAAGGCACTTAAATGTTCCCAAAATGATACGAAATTGAACCCAAACTGACTCAAAAACTATCCGAAAATGATCCGAAAATAACCCTAAAATAATCCCAAAATTATTTAAAAATGATTCCGAAATGACCCTTAAAACTACCTTAAATGTACCCGAAAATTATCCCAAAATTATCCAAAATTGTTCCCAAAATGATCCTAAAATAATTCCAAAATGACCCCAAAAAGATCTCCAAATGTTCCCAAAATTACCCAAATATTATCACAAAATGATCCAAAAATGACTCCAAATGATCCGAAAATTACCCCAAAATTGTCCCAAAATTAATCAAATATTAAACCCAAAATGATCTCAAAATAGCCCCAACATTATTCAAAAGTGACCCCTAAATGATCTCAAAATGATCCTTAAATAATCCAAATATGACCCAAAAATATACAATACAAATACAATACGGTAAAATGGTAACCCTGGGCGGCTACCCTACTTGAAAATATTTTAGTTGGTATGTCGCTGAAAATACCCTTCATTTGATACCCATATTGGCATATTTTGCTACAAAATTAAAAAAAAAATGATATAAGTGGCAACCCTGTAAACCACTGCAGGTGGCAACCCCCAAGTGGATAGTCTTACAATCAACCACACAATCTATATTCAAAATTTGAGATATAAATTATTATGTCCAGCTAAAATCGTTTCCCTGCAAAAATCGAGTGAGGGACCTCAATACACCCAAACGAATTTTATTTAATGCAACATGAGATAAAAATATTAAAATATACCTTTTACAAACGCACACATTGCCGTGACCATAATTTGAGGCATCACTTGCCACTCATTGATGAGGCACTGAATCAAGTTTGACACATGAAAACATCAAGTTTGATGAAGGAAACAAAAGAGTACAGCTTTATTAGTTATTGAACGCAGAAATACTTAAGTGGGAAGGGGATGGAGTCCCTCAAGTTTTTCACATTGCCCTTAAAAACGTAATGGAGGATCGTGAGGAAGGTTAACCTCAAGTTTGAATCTCAAATGATGGATCAAATGATGGTCGCTTCGTTTGCAGGGTAGTTACATATATATGAATTAAAGAGTTTAAATAGTAATTTTTCTGAAATAACGAACGTAAAATAAAATACAAAAAAAATTTAAAAAAAAATTAATTTATAAAAGTAATGAAATAACATAAAAGAAAAAAATCAAAAATTAAAAAATAATATGAATAAAAAATGAAATAAAATAAAATAAAATGAATTGAAAAATTTTAATAAAAAAATGAAAAATACTTAAAGAAATAAAGTAAAAAACAATAAAAAAAGAATTGAAATGAAAAAAAAAAAAAATTAAAAAAGTGTACATATAGTAAAAAAGTAGAATAAGATAAGATAAAAGAAAAGGAAAAAGGAGAAGAAAATAAATAAATAATTAAATAACATTAAATAAATGCAAAAATAAAATAATGAAAATGTAAGCAACAGAGTACCTAAGGGTATTTTGGGATCGACTGTTGGATACAATCAATTCAACCAAATTCAAGTTCCGTTCTTTAGTATAAACTCACTCAACGTCTACTAGGTCAGCTCACTTACGTGCATAGAAACCATTATCTCCTCATTGACCAACGTTTTGTTTTAGTCAAGAAGCTATTTTGTTTTTTTTTTCTCCTGATATTGAAATGCTAATTTATCTTTGAGCACACAGTTCATGGCATTCGTTGCACAGCAAGACAAAGAGTGAGAAATGAAGTAAAAATAAAAAAAGTATGTGCTGAGTAATAAACTTGAGAATTTGAAAAAGTTAAAAAAAAAATTAAAAGTAGAAATAAAAAAAATAAGTAACTAATGAACGAAAAGGGAAAGAGCGGAAACGTTAAAAAGAGTAATGTTTAATCTTGTGACGCTTTGCGGAATTAATCAATTTCAATGTTGAAGCCACAGCTGCCGTGCTAGCAAAACACCCACAAATTGCCACGCCTCCGCTGGGAGAAAGGATGAATGAGCAAGTTTAATGTGAGCGAACTCCTTGAATGATTCTCATTCAGCTGTGGTTTGCGCCCTGAGTCAAGAAATAGTTTGTCACATTAACGCCATCGTCCATCAAACCTATTAATAGCCAACAGTTGCAGATGCAGTTGTTTTGTTGATTATTCCCATTAGGTTGTCCGATTTTTCGCTAGTTCTTTATAACCTAACGTAATATGGTATGGTAATGGTATTATGATCGTAATAAAATCGTTTAAACTAACGTGTTTGTGTGTTGTACTTGCGAGTTTGCTTTTGTTCTCCCCTGAACAGTATATTCGTACATGTAATTCGCAAAGTAAGACTCTGGTGTAATGATGGGTCTTTTTGTTTTTTTTTTTCGAAATCTCGTACTTCTTTTCCGCCAAGTTTGTATGGAAAGCAAAATAAACAATTTGGATGAGCATTTATCACGTTCACAAACAATTACAACGAAATTCTT
>CAXKVI010000004.1:118559830-118644830 GCA_964058755.1 Campiglossa producta
TGATCAGGTAGTCTGAAGGAGAGCTCAAGGTCCAAATCCCTTGAATAAACCCCTCCTCCAACTCTGCCGTCCAACTTCGAGCCGTCGGTGTATATGGAAGTGCCACTATTTGTTTCGGGACACCAATCCGTCCTCTCCCAGTCTTCTCTGCTGGGAATGTTTATTTTGAAACAGCTATCACCGACTGTAGTGGTCGCACAACGATCTGTGCTTAGAGGGAGAAAGCTGTAAGATTCCAGAATACTGGAGTGTCCAATAGTACCCGCACCCCAACTGGAGGTTTCTCTTAGGCGCAGAGCTGATGCCGCTGCTGACCGAAACCCTTCCAGATCAAGTGGCAAAATGCCCAGAATGACCTGGATGGCTTCGTTGGGCGTTGTCCTTAGCGCACCGCTTATACAGATCATATTGGATCTATGGACTTTCCGCAACAGATTCAGGTATGTTGTCTTGATCAGCGCAGGCCACCATACGACGACTCCATATAGTATGATTGGACGAATGATGGCCGTGTAGATCCAACTGCATACTTTAGGGCTGAGCCCCCATTTTTTGCCAATGGCTCTTTTGCATGTGTAAAGAGCGATGCAAGCTTTCTTCTGGCGCTGAAGAACATTCTCCTTCCAATTCAGTTTCCTGTCCAGAACTATGCCTAGAAACTTGGCCTTATCCGACAAGCCCAGGCGCGTGCCATCTAGTTCTGGTAGGCTTAGTGGCGGTATTTTGTACCGGTTAGTGAAGAGGACAAGTTCCACTTTCCCCGGGTTGATACTAAGTCCGCAGCGAGAGGACCACGTCGAAACTTCTCGCAGTGCTACTTGCATCAGGTCACACAGAGTTTGTGGGAACTTGCCTCTGAATGCAATAGCTAAATCGTCTGCGTATGCCACTATCTTCCCGCCCCCCCAGCTGGTGTCACGTAGCAACGAGTTGACTGTGAGGTTCCATAAAAGCGGGGAAAGAACACCACCCTGGGGTGTTCCCCTTGTGACATAGCGTGATAACTCAACCGTACCAAGTGAAGAAGCTATTTTCCTTCCCCTTAAAAGTTGGTCAATTAAATAAGTTAGAGGTCTATCTACGCCCAGATTAGTTAGAGCGGAGTTGATAGCCTCCGGGCTTATATTGTTGAAAGCCCTCTCAATGTCCAGCAAGGCCACGAGATAGTAGTCCTTTTCACACAGCGATTTCTCAATGACAGATACTAGGCTGTGCAGAGCGGTTTCTGTTGATTTACCCTTGGTGTTTGCATGCTGATGGCTAGAGATTAGGTTGATATCAATAGTCGTTGAGAGGTAGTCGCTTAGTATCCTCTCAAAGGTTTTGAGTACAAAGGACGAGAGACTGATCGGTCTGTAGTCTTTTGGCTCGTAGTGGGATGCCTTCCCAGCCTTAGGGATAAACACTACCGTGGCGCTTCTCCAGGAGCCCGGAATGTGGTTGAGAGCCAGGCAGGCTGTGAAGAGAAATACCAGCCATTTAGCTGATGTCTCCAATGTGTTTATAAGTTGCGCGGGGATAATCCCGTCCGGCCCGGCAGCCTTATACGGTTCAAAGCTCTTAACTGCCCACCTTACCCTTTCCTCAGTGATGGGTATTTTTACTGCCAGGTTTGTTGCAGGTACTAGTGGTGCGTCATGCAGATTCCCCGGAAAATGTGTATTCAAGAGCAGCTCAAGGGTTTCCTCTTCCGTGCTGGTCCAGGATCCGTCAGTTTTTCGCAAATAGCTGATCGCTGTTTGACTTTTCGAGAGGACTCGTCTAAGTCTCGCTGTGTCGTCGACCTTTTCGACGCCAGTGCAGAAATTTCTCCACGAAGTTCTCTTCGCCTGTCTCAGAGCTTTTTTGTAGGCCCTAAGTTTAGCTTTATATTCGTGCCAATGAGGCTCAGAGCCGAGGCTCTTGGCCTTGTTAAATTGTTTCCGGCATGATTTGCGGAACGAGTCCAAATCGTAGGACCACCAATGTGGCCTGTGTTTACCGCGCGGTTTTGGCACTGGACAAGCCTGTCCTAGAGCATTTGAGAGCACCTATGTAAATGTAGTAACAAGATCCTCCAGCTCCTCTACTGATGAGGGGGCTTGTGAGGGCAGTACTGGGAGGTCTCTGTCTAATATTTCATTGTGTAACTGCCAATTTGTGTTACGTGGATTGCGCTTCATGATTGGTTGTTCTACAATAAAGTCTAAAACCATTTCTATGTACCGGTGGTCGGAGAATGAATGTTCTTCCAGAACCCGCCATTTTCTGACCCACCCATAAGCGCCTTCACTACAGATGGTGAGGTCTATGACCTCCCTACGGGTCTTAGTGATAAAAGTAGGCTCATTACCCACGTTGCAAATTACCAGGTTGGTTGTTAAGAGGTAATCAAACAGAGACTCGCCCCTGGCATTGATATCGGAACTCCCCCATTGGACATGGTGACCATTAGCGTCCGCTCCAATAATAAGATTACCCGTGCAGAAATTTGACACCAGGTCTTTCACCTCCGTTTGTGGTGGGGGTTCTTCGGCGTCGTAGGGCATATAGACCGACGCCACCGTCAGGCGGGTGCTGTCGACCGTTAGACTGATAGCGGTAATATCACCATTGGTGTAGTTAGGTAGGAGAAAGGAGTTCAACTCAGACTTGACCAAAATACACGTTCGGACTTTGCTCTCCTCGCTGGCTCGAATGAGCTTGAAGCCGTTAGTCCCCAATACGCAGATTCTCGAGCTATTGACCCAGGATTCTTGGATGAGGACCACATCCACGTCGCCTTTAGAAAGACGACTACTTAAAGCAACCGAAGCCACTTTAGATTTGTGCAGATTAATCTGAAGCACCACCAACATGAGAGCGCACAGACTTCCCTGCCGTCCCCATGTCGTCGAGGTTTGCCCCATCCCGGAGGTTGCCTATCAACGACGAGTTGTTCCGATTAACTGCCCGATATGGCGTTGCAGGAGTCCTGCTGCCTGTAGCGTTAGATGTTAATCGCTCAGCGTTGGCTGCTACCACCGTGACGTCGAGGACTTCCTCGTCCTGTAGGCTGTCCTCCATCTCCGAGTTGTTCACAGCACTATCGGCAAGGGACGTGGCGGATAACATGCTTTCCGCATCGGAATCCTCCGCTTCCTCTTCTGGTAATTCGTTTTCCGGTTCCCCCGGAGCAGCCGAGAAGGCAGCGCGCTGAGCATCACCACGATATACGTGGATAACGATCTAGCCTACGCTATAGTGTACTAGGCCATTGCATCTTTTGAGGGGCTCGATTGACTCTTTATTCATGGTGAACACCACCTGTCTGTCGGGCCCCACCGCATCCCCGACCAGATTGACACTCCAGTCATGCGTTGGGAGGGACGGATTCATTAGCCGTAGCATCCCGAGAATTCTGTCGGGTTCGTCAGGGATGGCCGGAATCCACGCCCTTGCCCTTGGACGAGCTGGAATGTCCTTCCAGTCGACGACCTCTATCTTTGCGCCCTTGTAGACTTCACCCAGTTTAGCAGCTGCTGCCTTATACAGTGCTACGGTTTTTGCATCCTCGCATGCGAGTAATTTGATCTGACCCTGGTGCCAACCCGCATCCGTTACTCGCGCCGAACTACCTGGAAACTCCGGAGCAACGTTGAGAAGAATGTTGCCGAGTTCATTTCGCACGCAACGCCACCGGTCCTTGGGGATGGCCAGACGGTCATTGCCTCGGTCAAGGACGCCTATAAGGATCCTGTCCTTAGTTACCTCAGCAAAGCTTAGTTTGCCCGCTCCAGAGGTATTCTGATGCCGCTTGGGAGGGGGATTTAACTCCAGGTCCGGCGCTTGAAAGGGTTAACTTTTAACCTCTTTGGCATGTAAGAATTTTGGAAATCCGGTATCACAGCTTTCGCTAGCTCTACCGATTTACTGGAATTCGGCGACAGCGATTCCTGCGGTACCCCTTCATACCTCTTCAGGATCTTTGCAGCCAATCTTTTCTCGTGGTATGTGAAGCGGCGGGGAGATGTCTCCCGGGAGTGCGGACCCGTAGTTGCCATCGCGGTCGCTCCCCTTGCCGAAATCTCAGTTGCGGCTTCCTTCCCCTTCGAAACTCCGAGGCCAGGTCGTGAGACCGCTGCCACAGACGTAAAGATACTGGTTTTCATATCAGAGGTTGATGGGAGTTTAGCATCCGCCGTTGTCCGCTTAGCTGCGTTGGCAACCGCACTGGTGCTAGCTCCCATCAAGTCAATCTTACTCGATAAGGGGTTGGTTGACCGACTCGTAGTTGCCATCGCTGTCGATGCCCCCCTTGATTGTGGAACGGAGGTTGTCCTCCGGCGTTGTTGTTGCTTTCTCGCCTGCTCCTCCATAGCTCTCCTTTGCTGAGGAGTGAAATTTGGCGTTGTTTGTTTTTTTTGGGCTTTTCGTTTTTATTTGCGTTATTTGAATTCATCTTGTTCGTACGGCCCATCGCCGGACAAGGCCAGCTTAGGATCAAGGGAAGAGTAGGGGAAAATGTGTCGTCCGCGGCAGAGCCCCGTACCGTGGTAAGGCCATGCTTACTCTCTGAGGCGACCCGGTATCGGAGAGGCTCCGTTCAAATACAGCCACGATTTGCCTCCCGGCTGCAAACGTCCAATGGGCACGTGGTCGCATAACACCCTGGATTGGGAGGGGGATGATCTTTGTCGTCGCGCCAGAGAGGCTAGGCTGCTCTCGTGATGAAGTGCCGTACGGAGCTATGATCACAAGGGCAGCGTAGCCCTGTGGCTATCGACTTAAGCCCTCGTACCGCGGCAAGGTATCCACCCTTCACGAAGGTTTTGAATAGGTAAAAATCGAAGACGATCCAAAACACGTGCAAGCAAAGCAGCTGTCAACAATTAACTGAACATTCAAAATGGCCGAGCTTGTCGGCATAAGTGAGAGACATGAGTACCAACATAACGCCACATAAAATTCGAAATTCGAATATACGTAACCAGCAAAAATTCAAAATTCGCGATACTTTTTGAACACACCTCGTACATACATATTCTCTAATCTATTTTCTATGAAGTCGTGACCCATTCGTAAGTTTATGGCCACGTTTTAAATAATTAAAAAGAAATGTGCTTGAGTTAAACCAAAAAATATAGTATAAAAAAACTAAAACTCACGCTTTTAGAAAGTTGAAAATAATTTTAAAAACCCTACAAAGTAGTATTGTGGAAAAAGCGTGATCCGCTTTGTTCCATAATCTTCGTTTTTTATTTAAATTATTTTCACCTTTTTAGTGCAATATTCCGTAAAGTGTGTGTTTTAGCTTTTTAAACAATATTTATTTTTTACTTTTTTTTTTTAAATGAAGTAATCGATAAATATATCGAAGTATACCCCAGTCCAAACAAAACCTCTGGGCCTACACTTTCGTTTGATACCCATATTGTAGGCAATTTTCAGTATTATTGGACAACCTCATTTTCAACGATAACTCAGTTATCGATGAATATATCGAAATATTCCAAAGTCCAATAGAAACCCGTGGACCTTCCCTTTTGTTCTATACCCAGATTGTAGGCATTATGACCGATAACTTAGTTATCGATAAATATATCGAAGTCCAAATGCAACCCCCTATCGTTTGATACCCATATTGAAGGTACATTTCAAGGTTTTTGGGACATTCATATGCCACTATCGGGTAGACTGAAGTAGAGTTACATTCAAGCAAGCAAACATACATATAATATGTAAAGCTACACGGAGGGAAATCTATGTGTCGAACATCCATAATTATTGATACCACAATAAATAAAAATTGATAATCCTGTCCCATCATTGAATATGGATGTTCCATCAATACATTTTTGATAAATCACTATTGAAGTGGTACCCATATAAACTATTGATAAATTCTAAATACTTAGTTTAAAAAACAAAATTTCATACAACTTGACAGTGCATCATATCGAAATGTTTGACATGTCATTTGACTCTTTATTGGAAGCAAATCATGGTTCAATTATACCAGGTTAGCTTTTCGATGACAGATTCTGTCAGTTGCGGCCATCTTGCTCCCTGAAAAATTGTCATTCACATTCTGGGTAGCCTTTTAGCAAAATCATGTAAAAAAGTAGCTAGAAAAGTAGTTTAAAATAGTAGTAGTTATCATTAATAAGTGACTTTAAAGATTTTCCTTCTGTGATTAGAGTATGTTATTTTTATTCTTAATCACCAGCCAAGTGTGCATGAAAGAGTTGGAGGTAAATTTATTGGAACTGGTTAAATTTTGGCTAGTAAAATGGTAATACTATCCCTTTGGTACACTTTTTCCGATCGTATTTATTACCCTAAAGCCTTTCAAGGAACTTTTCGTAAAAATTTAGGTTAAGACTGCTTTACATGAGTCGGTGTCCTATTCGATTTGACGTTCGATTGTATTCAACCATCAAATACAAGTTGTCGATCGGTCGAATTACTATTAACACGGTGGAACGAAAAAAAAAATCGACCAGGAAATCGACACTTATTTTGAGGCTTGAATACTAGAAAACGGCTAGTCGGAGAAAATTTTAGGCTATGCAGCTTTTGAAGGGAATCCGAGTTCGTATTCTTAATATGAGGTAAAGTCTGTGAAATCTAAACTAGCTATGATAAACCTCTAGAGTTTAATGTTAAGATCTGTAATTTTTACAATAATATTTTTTCACCTTTCTGAAAAATAAAAACAATATAATAAACGAACTTTTTTTTGGCCCCGTCGAATGTGTTAGTTTACTTTGCAATTTTTATTTGCATTACAATTTATATCCTCCTTTTTCGATTTTTCTACCAGCATTTCCTTGACGAAAGAAAAAAAAACATTCCTACTTTTTTATTCGCAAACGAAACCCAAAATTCCGGAATCAAAATTCTGGGTCGACAAAATTCTGGAATTCCGTGTATGGAAGAACGTCAAATGTACCGTGCGTAATCCAGCAGTCGCTCTCATTTAACAAGTGCAGCGAAGATGTTGTTCCAAAAATAAGAATGCATTCGCCATAACTTTAATAACTTTCTCACTTAAAATAAATAGTTGACCTTCCAAAACATAAAGTGATAATAAAGGAATGTCTATTTCTTCAACACAAGTTGGCTCTTTAAAGCATTTTAAAATGTTCCGTTGTCTTCTAATTTTTAACTTAAGGGCATTTCTTGATGGCATATAATGTCCAATATGTTTTTCTGTCATAGCTACCGAACGATGAATTATTTGGCTAGGCTGCAGAAAACTCGAGCGAACCATATTTTTAAGCAGATTATTTGTTTCTGCAACCGATTTTTTATGCGCACATGGATCATGAGAATGATTTTTTTTTTTCGTATAACATTTCACATCCATGAAATTGTGTGTCAATACGAACGGTACATTTGTTCCATAATTCTGATTTCCGGTGTTTATGAATGCAGAATTTCTAAAAAAGCAGAATTTTGACCCCAACCCTTTTTAAACTATATTTATTTTTTACTTTTTAGTCAAATATCCTATGAAATTATCGATAAATATATCATATACAGCAATCCAAACGAAACCTCTGGACCTCCAGTTTCGTTTGACACCCATATTGTAAGGAAATTTTAAGGTTTTTGAGCATTCACATTAAGACCGATAATTCAGTTATCGATAAATTTATCGAACTCCAAATGAGGCGGGCGCCGTGGTGTAGCGGTTAAGTGTTCGGCCTTCTACACCAAGTCGTGGCGGTTCGATGCCTGGTAAAAGTAACATCAAAAATTATTTAGAAAAAGAATTTTTCTAAACGGGGTCGCCCCTCAGCAGTAGTTTGGCAAACTCTCCGGGTGTATTTCTGCCATGAGAAGCTTCACAGGAAAAAATTCATTTGCTTTGCAAGTGCCGTTCGGAGTTGGCAAAAAACTGTAGGTCCCGCCAACTTGTAGGAAAAACTCAAAAGCAACACACCACAAGATGGAAAGAGAAGCTCGGTAAAAGTCTCGTTAGAGGTTATGATAACCTGTTGGTATATCGCCGCCATAAAAAAAAGATGATACCTCGGGCCTTCCCCTTTCGTTTGTTACCCATGTTGTATGGAAATTTTAAGGTTTTTGGGCGCAATATCGTTTTAACCGATAACTCAGTTGTCGATAAATTTATCGAAAAATATGGATGTCCAAATGAAACTTGGGGCGTTCCCCTTTCGTTTGATACCCTTATTGTAGGGAACATTTTATGTTTTTGGGCAATACTATTTATTACCGATAACTCAGTTATCGATAAATCTGTCGAAGTCCAAATGAAACCTGGGGCCTTCCCCTTTCGTTTGATACCCATATTTTTAAGGGACATTTTACGGTTTTTGGTCAACTGGGGCTTAGACCGAACGAGACATACATACATACAAACATACAAGCAAACAAACAAGCAAACATACACGTGAAGCTAATAAAAGTGTGGTAATAAAAATGAAAATTGTGTGCGCACGCTTGAAAATATATTTCTGTGGTCATAAGCAATAACAGCCTAAGTCGACTTAAGAAATTAGACCAGTTGAAATTTTTGCTGGTGATTTTGAATAGCAACATTGAGACATTTTTCAAGACTTTCATTGGTCTTTTTTTACTTTCTTTACTAACAATTAAATCCAATACGTTTGCCTTAGTTATTAAACAGTTTTGTTACAAAGATTCGCCAGCAAAAATTTCAACGGGTCTAATTTCTTAAGTCGACTTAGGCTGTTATTGCTTATGACCACAGATTTATTCAAGTGTGTCATTGAATAATATAAAAGTTGGGCTTAGCTTAAATTTCTACGGAGTTCAAACTTCAACAGCTTAGTATCAAGTCAAACTACTCGAGCTCAATATTGAAACTTGCTTAACATGAAATTCGGAGTTCTTTTCCCAATTTTGGTTGTATGCCTCTTCCTGGATCAGGCTGAAGCTCAATGCTCAAATAATCTATGTAAGTAATATTTTAATGATATTCTTACAATATTTAATGGTTTTTTCCAGCATCCCTCGATTGTTTTAGCCCTATAGATGTTGGTAATAAGAATGGGATAATGTGTACTGCTGCTACAGTATGGGGATACAACTCTAAAACGGAAACTTGTATCCAATTTCCTTACAATGGCTGTGGTGGTAATGCGAACCGTTTCTGCTCAAAGGAAGCTTGCGACAGACTATGTGTGGTTTTTGGTTAAATTACTATTACCTTCGATAATAGTTAAAGACACAGAAGAAAAATGACAATGGAAAATTTAACAACAAATATATTAATCCATACAAAAAAAATTATGGACATCCTGTTTCTATCAAAATTATAAAGTTCAATGTATTCTCAGACCGTGGTCAAAATATTTTGAAAAAATATTAAGATTTACTGGAGCTGGACCGAGTTAAAAAACACCAAAAATATACTTCTTTATGTATGTATAAAATGAGTATGAAAAAATATTTTTTAATAAAAACCACCTAAGATTATTGGAGTTCAAAAAGCATAAAAAATTTTGAATACTTTATCAACGCAATCCACATAATGAGATGTATGATGTTGGTTTTTGGCGATATTTTTCAGGGGCAGGGCCTGGATCAGGGCTGAAAATTAACGTTAAATTTATCAAAAAACAAAAAAAACTTTTGATTTCGTTTCGTTTATCAATAAAATTAACGTTATTTGTTCAACGAAAAAATGTAACGTTATAACAATAAAAAATTATCAGAACAAATTTCTTTTCGTAATTAATAAAAAAAAAATAAAGAAAAAACAATTGAATATTTGAATGAATTCAATATTATTTCGGGTCGCAAAAGAGAGGGCGAAATAGTGCGATAATGCTTTGCTGCTGATATAAGTATAAGGCACGTTCCCGTAGCGGTCACAATGCTCATCAAAAGAACTCTGGTGGAGTTCGGATCGTGCTATTTGAAAAATTCGTTTGAATTCGGGAATCCACTAACTTTCTGGCAACCTACATGCATAGTTTAGGACACGATGACAATACATTTTGCAAGAATTTACAATGACGCATTTATCGTCGAAGAAAGTTCAAAACCACGTAAAGAATATCTTTTATGATGCTTGGTTTTGCAGGGTCACCGACGATGTGAAGCGGAATCCTTACATAACCCATTTCCATTTCATGTAACGAATAATTAATGAACATGGAGCAGAGTTTCCGTAATGGCTTATTACTCCTTCCTTTTTCAACTAGGTATCTAACCACTGGCAAAACTGAATTTTAAGTTAAACATAAATTTACCGGGCTTAAAGCGCAAGTGGCGTAATTCCGCCTTTTATTGAACTGAGATATTAAAGGTTTTGTGTTTCAACTTATACAGAGTACCCTTGCTTTCACAAACTAGTTCTGCTATTTATTCTGTTGCTATGGGAGCTAGGAGTTGCCCAGTTAAAACACGTTTTCCCTCAAAGGTTAGGTTAGGTTCAAGTGGCTGCCGTAGAGGCACACCTAGGCCAGTACAAACGCTAACTAAAAGAAACCCAAAACAATCAAAAGCAGCACACTACAAATTGGAAGAAAAGCTCGGCAAAAACCTCGTTAGAGGTTATGATAACCTGTAGGTATATCGCTTTCGACCTTAAAATATTTTATAAATAATTACAGATCAGTACTGCGTTTCTCTAACTCATTTCGATCGATCGTCTCGACTGAAATTGTCGATTTGACGTCATTTTTTTGTTCCTGTAAAAAATTTAAATTTTGTCGATTTATATATTTTCTCACTTGCTTTTGAGGTAGTGACAATTTTTATACCCAGCTGTACTTGTACACAGGGTATTATAACTTTGTTAGGATAACGGTTGGTTGTACAGGTATAAAGGAATCGATATAGATATAGACTTCCATATATCAATATGATCAGGATCGAAAAAAAATTTGATTTAGCAATGTCCGTCCGTCCGTCCGTCCGTCCGTCCGTCCGTCCGTCTGTCCGTTAACACGATAACTTGAGCAAATAATGAGATATCTTCACCAAATTTGGCATGCGTACTTATTTGGGTTCAGAATAGATTGCTATTGAAAATGGGTAAAATCGGACCATAACCACGCCCCTTTTTCGATATCGAAAATTTCGAAAAACGTATAAAATGGGTTAATTCAATATTAGAAGCAGCTACAATGATAAAATTTGCAATATGTATTGATTTAGATGTTCTAAGGCCGATTTTATAAAAAAATTTGAAAAGGGGGCGTGGTACCGCCCACGTATATTTGAAGAAATTTTAAAATTTTGACTCTTAATAACTTCAGAACAGTTTATGCTAGTATAACGAAATTTCGTAGAGGACATACTATTGTTGTGGTAAATTCAGCTATAGAAAATAAACGAAATCGCTTCGCGACCATGCCTACTTTTTCATAAAAGGAGGTGGAAATATTGAAAAGTCCATATCTAATTAACTGATTTCGCTATAATAACATAATTTGGTACATACATCAACTTTCATATTCTTTACATAATTTTTTCAAAATTTTGGAAAGTGGGCGTGGCACCGCCCACTTATGAGTCAAGCAATTTTTAAATTCGACTGCTAACAACTTCAGAACGGTGTGAGATAGATTTACGAAACTAGGTACCAGGCATGTTATGTTTATGTAGAGTACTACCACAGAAAATAAGAAAAATCGTTGAACGATCACGCCCACTTTATGTGCACAGCTGGGTATGTAATGTTCGGTTTCACCCGAACTTAGACTTCCTTACTTGTTTTCTTTTCAATTTCGATCGAGTCGAGCCCTGAGTGCCGACTTCCAATTCCATTTACTACTTAGTAACAACCAAAAACATTTTTTGTATTCCTTAACTTATTATTTTATGACCAAGCCTAATGTACATATCTAAGCAAAATGAATTGACGTTAACGAAAAAAAAATTGTTTGTTATTTTTTGATTTGATCAACGAAAAAAAAATTTTTCTGATAATTATTGAAACGAAATATTTTTTTGATAATTTTTTTTGATAATTAACAAAACGAAATTATTTCGTTTATATCGTTATGCAGCCCTGGCCTGGATTCTCTAAGAGTGAGTTTTGAAATTTTCACTTTTTCACCATTTAAAATATATGGGAAAAAAGTGTTCATTTCAAACCTCACAGTTAGAGAACCCAGGGCCAGGTTTGTGGAAAACTTTAATAACTCAACCAATTATTGGCGGATTTGGACGATTAGGGTAGCACTAGAAAGGTTTTTTTCCAGACGTTGACATTTTTGCAAAGTTTAACCCATTCTGGTCCAAATTTTTCACATACAGTTATACAGCTGGATATTATCTTGGATTTCTGAAACTTTTAGAAAATTTTTTCGCTACTCACATGAGCGTGTTGCATTCAACGATAGACACCAGGCGTATACGTAACAATTTTGCTCGACATTCATGTTGCTGGCAAAAGGAAAATTAAAAAAAAAATTTAAATTCACTTTTTGAACATTTTTGTTGCGACAGAAACATGAATGTATTCGCGCAATTTTCAGAGATTGAACTACACATCAATAAAACGGGGTTTCCTTGGAAACCCAGGAATTTCGCGAATCGTAGAGAAACAAGAGGTTAATCACGTGAGCCTATTAACTTAAATCGATCGAAATATATTAAATTCTAACTCGAAATTTTGTAAAAGCTAAACACCACTATTTCATTCCAATTTAAAATATCGTAACCCGGCCACAATAGGACACCGAAATTTTTTTAAATTAAAACAATGCTAAACATAAATGACAGCACACATCAGTTTTTTCATATTGCTGTCATCACTAGATAGCTGTCATCTCTACACTTCAGCATTATTTTTGACATTCTTCTTTAACGTTTATTTCAGATATTCGTTTATTTGTTCTGTTTTTAAAATCAACGATATCGATCATGACGTAACCACAAAGGTGATATCCATCTTGACAGATGTCAAATGAACGGTCTTAACTTGAACGGTTGTATTTAGGAAGTACAAGAGAAAGGGGCATAAAAGAAGACCCGTTTGTAAAATAGTATTGAATTTCATACTACTTTTTTCAAGGGATTCAGTGCAAGAAAATGTAATTTTAGCATTTTTAAGGTCTCTTCAGCCATTAAATCAAAGTTTGAAATTTTCTCTAGCTCGTTTTTATTAGAAGCATTTGAAGTAGTGTATGAAACAAAGTTTTCAACGAAAAGGGAAAGTTCTAATAATATGATGGAGACCTATTTTATAATTTTGACAAGAATTCTTTGGAAAGCTCAAAGAAAAACGCATACCTAACCAATAATTGCTGGTTTCATAAAAGTTTATTTGTGCTTTCTCAAACATTTGAACTATGTACAATATAAAAAATTAAATCACTTCGTACTTACTATTTCTAATTAATTATTTAATATTTATTTTGCCTTTATACATATTTATTTATACATATTTATTTTATTAATTGTTATTTTATTTTGTTTTTTTTTTCTTTATCATTTTTTTAAATTTTATTTAATTTAATTTAATTTTTTTATTTTGTTTTTAACGATTTTTTAAATGATATTTTTATTTGATTTCAATTTTTTTTAATTTTATTTTTTATTTTTTTTTAAATTTACTTTTTTATTTTATTTTGTTTTCATTTTTTTATTATTATTTTCTTAAAACGACATAATAAAAAGTATTTTCCATGAACATTAAAACATAGAATTAAAAAATATTTAAATAAAATAACAAGAACAAAAATTATTAAATTATTTTTTAATTTAATTTAATTTTTATTTTATTTTTTTTATTTTTTTATTTACCTTTATTTTTTTTTATTTTATTTTATTTCTTATTATTTTTTTCTAATTTTATTTATTTTTTTTTCTTTTAATGCATTAGTGAATTATTCACGCAACATATGCAGAAAATACTTTTAGTTTTTTTAATTTTATTTTTTTTTTGTTTTTTGATTTTTTATTATATTTACTCTTAATTTTTTTTAATTTTATTTTTTTATTCTATTTTAATTATTATTTTTTTATTTTTATTTTTTATTTTTATTTTTTTTTTTTTTTGTTTACTTTATTTTATTTTAGTTTATTTTATTTAATTTAATTTAAACGTTCTTAAATCCATTCGTGAATTATTCACGCAACATATGCATACGTATATGAAGATAAACGACAAGGAAGAAAAATTAAAATTAAAATAAAATGACATAAGGGCCTTCTTGGTTTGGCTTATGTTCCTTCGAGGAAACCGTTGCGGAAACGGCGACGTACGACTTTCAGATAACGCATGCGACCCGTGTCAGTGGTCTTCCTCCTCTTGGCATTCACGGACCAGTTGTATGAGCGGAGCTTAGCAGCGGGGTAACCACATTGGGAGCATGTTGACTTTTGTACGATGAACATCCACAGCGACAGTAAAAGGTGCGTCTTATTGTGACATTTGCCAAGTACCTACCTTTGGTCATCTTGGATGGCGAAGAGCCGTGCTGCTGGAAAAGCGCCAAGGTAGTGTTTCTAAAGCTTGGAATGCCTCCTACTACAAGCCTAAGGACACACGGGGTAAATCAACGGAAACTGCGCTCCTCGCAACTTAACAGCAGTAGCCAGTTTTCTGCATCTAAAAATATATTTAATACATGAAATCAATAATATTTAAAAGATTTTTTAGCAAATCTTACCCTTAATTGTCTACAAAACACAAAATTCCAGCAATTTTATGTATATATGATATAAATTTTATTTTATTTTATTTTATTTTATTTTAGCTAACGTTATTTTTTTTGTTTTACTTTTTTTTATTTCATGTCATCTCATTTTATTTTATTTTCTTTTTTTATACCCAGCTGTACTTGTACACAGGGTATTATAACTTTGTTAGGATAACGGTTGGTTGTACAGGTATAAAGGAATCGAGATAGATATAGACTTCCATATATCAATATGATCAGGATCGAAAAAAAATTTGATTGAGCCATGTCCGTCCGTCCGTCCGTCCGTCCGTCCGTCCGTCTGTCCGTTAACACGATAACTTGAGCAAATAATGAGATATCTTCACCAAATTTGGCATGCGTACTTATTTGGGTTCAGAATAGATTGCTATTGAAAATGGGTAAAATCGGACCATAACCACGCCCCTTTTTCGATATCGAAAATTTCGAAAAACGTATAAAATGGGTTAATTCAATATTAGAAGCAGCTACAATGATAAAATTTGCAATATGTATTGATTTAGATGTTCTAAGGCCGATTTTATAAAAAATTTTGAAAAGGGGGCGTGGTACCGCCCACGTATATTTGAAGAAATTTTAAAATTTTGACTCTTAATAACTTCAGAACAGTTTATGCTAGTATAACGAAATTTCGTAGAGGACATACTATTGTTGTGGTAAATTCAGCTATAGAAAATAAACGAAATCGCTTCGCGACCACGCCTACTTTTTCATAAAAGTTATATTGAAAGGAGGTGGAAATATTGAAAAGTCCATATCTAATTAACTGATTTCGCTATAATAATATAATGTGGTACATACATCAACTTTCATATTCTTTACATAATTTTTTCAAAATTTTGGAAAGTGGGCGTGGCACCGCCCACTTATGAGTCAAGCAATTTTTAAATTCGACTGCTAACAACTTCAGAACGGTGTGAGATAGATTTAAGAAACTAGGTACCAGGCATGTTATGTTTATGTAGAGTACTACCACAGAAAATAAGAAAAATCGGTGAACGATCACGCCCACTTTATGTGCACAGCTGGGTATGTAATGTTCGGTTTCACCCGAACTTAGACTTCCTTACTTGTTTTCAATTAAATTTAAATTTTTTTTTGTTTTACTTTATTTAATTTTTTTTTAATTCTATTTAATTTAATTTAGTTTTATTTTATTAAATTTAATTTTATTTAATGTTATTTTATTTTTTTTCTCTTTTATTTTATTTTATTTTATTTTTTTTTTATTTTTTTTATTTTATTTTATTTTATATTATTTTATTTTATTTTATTTTATTTTATTTTTTTAATTTTATTTTAGTTTATTTTATTTTATTTTAATTTAATTTAATTTAATTTATTTTATTTTATTTTATTTTATTTTATTTTATTTTATTTTATTTTATTTTATTTTATTTTATTTTATTTTATTTTATTTTATTTTATTTTATTTTATTTTATTTTATTTTATTTTATTTTATTTTATTTTATTTTATTTTATTTTATTTTATTTTATTTTATTTTATTTTATTTTATTTTATTTTATTTTATTTTATTTTATTTTATTTTATTTTATTTTATTTTATTTTATTTTATTTTATTTTATTTTATTTTATTTATTTTTTTTTAATTTTATTTAATTTTATTTTATTTTATTTTTATATTTTATTTTATTTTATTTTATTTTATTTTGTTTTATTTTATTTTATTTTATTTTATTTTATTTTATTTTATTTTATTTTATTTTATTTTATTTTATTTTATTTTATTTTATTTTATTTTATTTTATTTTATTTTATTTTATTTTATTTTATTTTATTTTATTTTATTTTATTTTATTTTGTTTTATTTTATTTTATTTTATTTTATTTTATTTTACCTTATTTTATTTTATTTAATTTATATTTAATTTATATTTATTTAATATTATTTAATTTTTTTATTTTGTTTTATATAATTTTTCTTTTATTTTTTTTTTAAATTGATTTCTGTTTTTGATTTAATTTTTTTTTTTAATTGCTTTTTTTATTCATTTTATTTTATATTATTTTTTATTCTTATTTTCATAAAATTCATTTTGATTTTATTTCGTTTTATTTTATTTCTGTTTATTTTATTTAATATTTTTATTATATTTCAATATTTTTTTTTAAATTTATTTTATATATGTTTTTTGTTTCATTTTATTTTTATACCTTTCATGAACATGAAATGGTACTATAACTTTGGTCCGATGTTTGTAAATATGAGAAGAAGAAGAGATAGACCCATCAATAAGTATACCGAAATGATCAGGATGACGAGATGAGTTGATTTAGCCATGTCCGTCTGTCCGTCTGTCCGTCTGTCTGTTTGAACGCAAACTAGTCCCTCAATTTTTGAGATATCTGGCTGAAATTTTGTATGTGGCCACCATTTTGTAATATAGGAATCATTTGTCGGAACTGACAAGATCGGACCAGTATAACATATAGCCCCCATATAACCGATTGTTCAGATATAAGGTTTTTTGGCCAAAACTTCTGCAATTAAAAAGTTAGAAACGTAAAATTTTGCAACTCGAGTACTTTCTATTTATGTCGTGTATATAGTGAAAATCAACCAGATCGGGAAATGTAACATATAGCCCCCATACAACCGATTGTTCAGATATAAGGTTTTTTGGCCAAAACTTCTGCAATTAAAAAGTTAGGAACGTAAAATTTTGCAACTCGAGTACTTTCTATTTATGTAGTGTATATAGTGAAAATCAACAAGATCGGGCAAATGTAACATATAGCCCCCATACAACCGATTGTTCAGATATAAGGTTTTTTGGCCAAAACTTCTGCAATTAAAAAGTTAGGAACGTAAAATTTTGCATCTCGAGTACTTTCTATTTATGTAGTGTGTAGAGGAAAATCAAGAAGATCGGGTAAATATAACATATATTTAGCCCCATACAACCGGTTGTTCCGATATAAGGTTTTTTGGCCAATACTTCCGCATTTAAAAAGTTAGGAACGTAAAATATTTCACCTTTAGTACTTTCTACATATGTAATGTGTATAGTGTAAGTCAGTACAATTGAACACGTATAATATATACATAGCCTCCATACAATCGATTGTTCCGATAACTCGGATCCTATTATTTTGTAAGTTTTTTTTAAATTATAACAAAGATGTGTAATGTGTATAGTAAATATTAGTTAAATTGAAACAGGCTGTACTGGGGATCGAACAGTGAAAATCGTGACGCTTATTCATGAAAGGTATATAGCCTTCGGCACAGCCGAAGACAGCTTTCCTTACTTGTTTTTTCTTAAATTACATTTTTTTTGTTCCCTTTCTTTATTTCCCTTTTTTTATGAAATGTTTTTCAGCATTTAGTATTCAAATAGAAATATAGTTTTGTATTGCAAATTGTATTGAAAATCGCTGACGTGAAATTCAAATGTAAAGTTGTTGCCAACTACAGAAGTTGTTGACACAGCTCGTAAGTTTTTTGGCGAAGAAGTTTTTCATATTAGTCGTCAGTGTGTGGCTGTGGTAGCAATTGATTATTTTAAGCTTTTGCTTTCATCATTTCTTAATGGAAATCTCATTTCTGAACAGCAAGTAAATAAAATAAATAAACAAGTTTTTTTGTGAGATGCATAACTTATGAATTGCTATATAATTAAGTAGTAGTGAGTAAGATTTAATTTTAAACTCACTTATTCACTATTATTATTATATATATTATTATGAGCTTTCGATAAAATTTAGTATGCGAAAGCTTTTTAATTTACTTTTATCTTCTTGTTTCTTTTAATTTTTAAGTTATTGTATTCAATTTTACATATAGCTACCTCAGAATACGATTGCCGTATGTGAATTTTAGACATTTCGGGATTATTGGATATTATAAGTCAGCTTCGTAATATCTTTCGAATGGCGTTATATCAATCAGTTCAGAAAGCCAATAACTTCTCAATGCCATACAATTGTAGTTTTTCGGCAGTGTATTTTTACGTATGCCATACAATTGTGTAGCATTAAGTTCGTGTTAAATTAACATGACTTCCTGTAAAATTTACATGAATTTCTTTTAAAACATCATGTCTTCCTGTTAAAACAACACTATCTGCCTCATTATCTCTTGCAAATTCAACAAGTTCTTTCTTATTAGTTTAAAATGGTTCATGTTGACAAAATTCATTCTGTGTGTACACATGAACTCATTCAGGCTTGCGGCTTAATTTTTAAATTAAAAATTTAGTAGCAAATTATTACCTGATGTTAACCACTTAAATTCAAACTACATATGTATATGTACATATATATGAATTTGGATGTGGGTGCCAATGCTTAGATGACCAACATGAACACAACATAGCCTTCAGCTGTGTAGCATTAGTGGGCAATGAATCGTGCTGATTCTCAAAATTGTAGCCAATTAATTTTTGTATTAAATTTTTCAGAACTGAACTGCATTAAGATACGCGGGACGAGTAATAAAAATACTAGTTTAGAACTAGATTCTTCTAAACTAAATAATGTATGCCGAATAAGAACAAAGTTGTTTAAAGTATCGAGAGCTGCAAACTCACAGTAGATGTAGCAACTGCTAACACGAAAACAAAAAAGAATAACAATTATCGGTTTCGGCCTTGGTATTCGCACTGGTTATGAATTAGCATACAACGTATTGATTTGACTGCATGGTCTCTATGCAGCATAGCAATTTTGCAATATTACCCATTCGTAATTGTTTAAATTTTCGCTTATCTGCATGTGGTTGGCATGTGGGAATTCTATTAAACCATTCTATAGCTTTTGTTTGGAAAGTGCCATGTCGACTTAGGCCTTCTGTTTCGCATGCATTTTTTCCGTTTGAACAATTCGTAATGGTTTATTAGTGAAACAAATTAAAACAACAAAAAAACTGTAGAAAGAAGAATTGTAGTTCGCATGCGAATTGCATAAATAATATGGCACTTTATGCAGCTGCACGCAACAATCAGCTGTTTGGATTAATGTGTGGAAGTATGTGATTTGTGTGAATGAGTTGGAAAATTTGTTTTCAATTTGTACATATGAAAGTGTTGTTTATACAAATTGAAAGCAGTTTACGTTGCCATGTTTTGGTTGGCATGTGAATGGAGTAAAATAATTTTTTCAGACAGTTTAGCTATATGTGAAACTTTCAAATATGCCTCCCTGAAAAGTGGGCAGTGCCACGCCTATATTAGAAAATTTATCAAAAAATCATAATAGAATAACTAGGGAGTTCGTCCTTCCTAAAATGATATATAGCCATTTCCGTTACCGAATTATGTAAATTTAAGTGATTTTCGAAATTTTCGATATCGAAAGTGGGCATGGTTGGAGGGCGATTTTATCCAATTTCATCAGGTATACTTCGAACGATACTAGTATGCTTTGTGCGAAATTTCATCGTTTTATCGCAATCAGTTTAAAAGTTACGACCAGTCGAATTTTCAAAAAAGCCTCCCTTAAAAGTGGGCGTGGCACCGTGGAAAAAATCATAAGAGAATAACCCGGGGGATTCACCTATAAAATTATATCATTTTAGCCATTTCAGCTACCGAGATATGTCAATTTATGTGATTTTCGAAATTTTCGATATCGAAAAAGGGGGCGTGGTTATCATCAGATTTCGCCCATTTTCAATAGAAACCTACCTTGGCCAGAAAGTAACCTGTATACAAAATTTCATACAAATATCTCAATTTTTACTCAAGTTGTCGTGTACACGGACAGACGGACATGCCTTAATGAACTCCTCCTAAGAACTTTCATATATGGAACTCTATATCTATCTCGATTATTTTGTGCCGTTACGCTTGTACTAGTACTAGTACGCTGGGTATATGAAAAAAATATGGTTTTGAAGTGGCCACGTCCCCTTTTAACATAACTCGTATTTTTTTTTTGAGAGTGGTAGTGTCAAGAGACGGCCCTTGGAGTATTTGAGAGAAAAGTTCTCCGGAAGATTTATGGAAGGGAAATTTAACGAAGGAAATTTAGCGATGAGCTGCAAGAGCTTCACGCCGACCTGACCATAGTGCAGCGAATTAAAGCCCAGAATGTTTTCCTATCGCCACCCGAATTCTGCATCAGAGGAAGGGGGAGACTTCGACTGAGATGGAAAATAGGTTTCTATAAAAATTGTTTTGATATCGTCTACATCCATACAAATTTTCAAATCTCTGCCATTAATATCTTAAAAATTAAAGGTCTAGAGTCACATGTGGTCCACATGTAGACCAATATCTCAGAGCCGTTTTTGCATATGGAACTAAGAACCACACCCTGTTAAAACCCTTATCAACAGCTTTCTAGGGTCCACATGGAACAGGTGACTACTTCACAAACACTCTATAGCGGTACGCCTGGTCCACATTTTGGTCGATATTTTGGGTTAGAAAATCTGTAATTAGTTATCTGAATTATTTTATTTTATTTTTTTTTTATTTACTTTTTTATTTTATTTTATTGTATTTTGACTATTTTATTGAACGAAAACCAGATGTGATATAAAAACGTAAACAAATTCGTTTTGTTTTGTCAATTTCTGAAGAAAAACTGCACCACCGTAACGTAGGACGGCTTCACCTCGAACTGTTCTTGTAGAAACCTTAATTAAACAAGAAAAAAAAAATCTGAAAATGTTACCGGAGGCGGTTTATAAGGCAAAATACAAAAATTAAGACCCAAGCGCAGTCGAAAAAGAAAAGCTGCCGCAACAACATTTACAAACTTCCTAGCGAAGCTGTCAAAGGAAACAAATTTGAATGCTTACACACTCGCATATGCGCTTTGACAGGATGTGCGCTCAAGGCGTATAATCAAAAACCACAAATACCGCAGAGTTACACCGAACGCATAAACAACAACCGCAATCCCACACCAGCATACATATTTACTCTTTCCACTTCTCACGCTGACATCTTTAACAGCATTCAGTGTCAAATGCCATAAGGTATCTTTCTAATTCTTCACGCATCTTAATTTGGTTTTTCCAATGGAATCTTCGTAAACAAAAACAGAAAACAAGTACCATACATTAAACGCATAATATGCAACCCCCGCTGCCTAAAAAAAGCGCCACCAAACCCTCTTCTGTTATGTGACACTTTACAAAAAAATTCCACCTTTTTAATATTTACTTGATTCACATCTCACATTCTTGAAATAAATTAAATAACGTTAGCGAAATATTTTTCTTTTTATTTTAGCTAACTTCCTTACATTCTCTCCTCATCAACGGCCAAATTCGTTTTCTGTAAAGCATTCTTGACATATTTTTTTTTTTTTAAGAAAGTGTACTTCAAATTATTTTTATTAAAAGGTAGACACATATGGTGACTAGCCCTAAATAGACAAAGATACGGTATAACAAAGCGAAACGAAGTAGAATGCCCAGTTTGGGATAGGTTCAAAGAATAACGTAATGTGGTGTTCAACAGCCGCACTTAAAAAAAAACTTAAGGCCCGATATCATCATCATCATCATCATTTATTGACGCTTAACCGCAAAAGTAGGTCGTAGGGTGTAAAAGTAGGTCGCCTCCCAGTTGGTGCACCCTGGGTAACGCGAAATGACCTACATAGCCTACACGGCTAGTTTCTCGTATTGCCGGTTCTACGAGAACGGTACCAGTACTTGTGCTGTACCCATCGTGCCGAAACGACCGGGCCGTTTTCTTATATCGACCCGGCCAAGAGCAATACACTCGGGGTGACCCTGTCTGACATTTAGGCAGGGCTACACCTCGCTACAACAACAACAACTTAAACGCCTCAAAACACGCCAGTCATAAATTTTTACCGATAACTTACGCCAATTGGAAACCCCAAGGGCGTTCAAGTGATCTTCCTGTGCTGCCGAGCTGAGCTGCTGGAGGTGCTGGAGCTTCTTGGTCCATTCGCATCACAAGACTCAGCCAACGTAGCCTCTGGGCTTTCATTTGCTGGACTATGGCCAGATTAGCGTAAAGCTCGGATAGCTCATCGTTAAATCTCCTACAATATTCGCCATTGGCATCATGCGAAGGACCATAAATCTTGAGAAGAACCTTTCTCTCAGTTACTCCAAGGGCAATCTCATTTTATTTTGATACTGTCTCTGAATCTGAGTATGATGAGAGACGTTTAGTTCATGTTCTCCATGAGAGAACTTTACTTCTCAATTGCTTACTCAGTCCGAAGTAGCAAGAGTGAATATCCTCTAGATTTCTAGACTGATATTATTTTCGGTGTTAGTGCTGGTTCCCAAAAAGACGAAGTCCCTCACATTTTCAAATGTGTATCTATCAAAAGTGACGTGACTGCGTTGATGCTTTCTTTGATGACCACAATACCCAATTTTTTCACTTCTTTATCCAGTCCCGAGTAGGCAGAGCTTACGGCGCGGTTGTTGAGACCAATGATAGCAAGATCATCGGCATACGCCAGCAACTGTGCGCTCTTGTAATAGATTGTACCATTGGGATTTAGATCTACTGCTCGAATTATCTTTCACCGCATTAGGTTCAAGAAATCGCACCAAAGGGAGTCGCCCTGTCTGCAGCCTCGCTTGCTTTCAAAACCTCCCGATTCTGACGTAACTGTTGGTATTGCTCAACGTCACTTGGCAAAGCCGTATGAGCTTTGCAGTCATATAGCCAACTCCTTTTCACTCTGTCAAAAACGGCTTTGAAATCGACAAATAGATGGTTCGTGTAGATTCTTTTATTATAAGTTTTCTCCAGGATTTGGAGTATCGTGAATATCTGGACACTGGTAGACTTACCAGGTCTGAGGCCATACTAAAAAGGTCCATCCACCATTATACCTATAGATTATCAACAGCAACCTTTCTCTCAGTCCAATATGTGTTGTACTGCTCTGAAAATTTTCCTTCAAATTCCCGGGACCTCCAGTTTTTTGCCCACTCCGAATGGAGATGAATCTTTGCTGAGAAGCCTTTCATGACAGAAATACACTCGAAGAGTGTTCTGGAGAACTTCTGAGGTTACTTTTTTCCAGAATGAAAGCCCGGAATCTTATGGTGTGATAGGCCTTGGCCATTTCCGGCACATCACGACAGCCGCTAGAATAACTGAGGTGTTACTCACCAATACGGGATACTATACTAGTGTAGGTCGCCTCCCCGTTGGTGCACCCTGGGTAACGCTAAATGACCTACATGTTTCATAATTTGAGGAATAAGCCTCGTAAAAAACGTAAAAAAAATCCGACTATTATTTCGGTCCAACAAAATTCACTTCCTATATATTTCTTGGTTATATACTGGAAAAACAAAGAAATGTAATCACAGTAGTTTGCTAATATAATTTATGTTTTTATATGCTTGTTTGTGTAACCAATCACATTCTGAAATATGAATACTCTTTTCTGGACATGTCATCATATTTGGGGGACAAAAATAAACTGAAATGAGACGAAGCGCAACGGTAAACATTGAATGGTTGGTAATATTTATTTTAAAAGAGAGAAAAAATATTCAGGATGTTAGAAAAAAGGAGCTAAGCTTAATGAAGTCTGTTAGCAGCAAAGTAGAATGTAAGTGCAGAATCAATACTTACATTTGGCTGGAATAATATTCTCCATCAGCGCTTATCTGTGTTTGGATGTTAGTAGAATAATATACTGGATGAAAATATGTACATCTCAAATAGCACCGCTTAGATTGAAAGATAAATTTCTCTAAGGAATATGGAGCCAAACCATTGTTTTTGTAATTCTAAATTTCACATTTACACTTTTTTCATTTAGACTTTGTAAACTCAAAACTAAATACATATCTTCTTTTTCTCTTTGCAGTGCCATTAATTGCGCCTAACGGGAATGTCCACAGCCAAAAGGCTGGTACTCTCCTTACGCGGTCGCAAGCATTCACAAGGCAATACAGCGACATCATCGACACGTTTAGTGTCGGCTGGTACCTCACCGGGCCATGAGTTGGACGAAATAGCCGTTGTCTCGGGCACCGGAGGTTCCAGCCATCATCTCTCATCATATGGCGGTATCGGTGCTGATATAAATAATGGTCCCAGATATTCAACAGGTGAGTGAAGAATTTGTTTGCTATATATAACAACTGCTGATGAATACATCGCTTACAAAAGCATTTTTAAGTTAAAAAACAAAAGAAAAATTCACTGCACTTAAATAGTATTTAAGAAAAAAAAGCTAGAAAACCAAAATGTTTTAATGTTTTTAGTCCCGTAGTGCTTTATTAATTACCTACCTACAGACCCATATTTTTGTTTTTGTTAGAAACGTAAGTAGTTGTGTTTGGTGTATGAAAAAAAAAAAAAAACATTCTCTTAAATTTTCACAGGATTATTTTTCATCTTTCTTAAATAAGTTTTTGTATCATTAAGCCTCGTTTATAAAGTCGCCATCTATTATGAGTTAATTGAAAATCAACACAAATAACAATAATCTCATCGTTATCCGAGTATGAGTGTGCGTGTGTGGTTGAAGCTTAAAGAAATTTCTTAGAGTTCTTTAACACCACTTTTCATTTTAAATTTATACCATCGTGTGTATGTGATGATATATCGATACATATTTAGATATGTGTTGAGGTGGGACACACAGTTTATCAAGTTGAAGGTTTAAGTATGTGAATATATGTATGTATACCTGCCGTGTTGTGGTTTTCATGGTTTCACATTCACACGGTTTATATTACTCCTATTATCTCCCCCACTAAAATTTAAACAAACACTTAAGTATTATGTGGGGGCTGTTATGCGTTTACTTTATACGGAGTCGTAAGGAAATTTATTTAATAAAAAATAAAAGAAATAATAATAAACAAAAAAAAATAATTATAATGATAAAAACAAAAAATAAGTTCATAAAGAAATGAAGTTAAATAAATAGACAAAATGTGTGTGTGTTTTTTTTTTTTTTTGAAAAATATTTACCCACGCGGTGCAGGAACTATGACCATCTCTTCAAAGACTTTTCTTCCCGGCGATGTAAGAAACGAACTCCCAACACTGTAGTGACTTGCATGCTAGAGGTCTAACACCTTGAGCCAATACCCAGCTTGAAGGTAAACCCCTCTCAGTGTCCGTTTATGCATATATTTATGCTTCCATATAGAATATTTTATTTCAATGCAAACTTATATGAAAGAAATGTGAATTATTAGGACTTGGTGTGAAACCTTTGATAGAATTTTCTATGCTTTCAATGAAGCACGAATATTTTTTCATTTATAACAATTAAACTCTTTGTTTGCTTTTGACTTGTAGTCTATTGCTGTTAATACCGACAGTATTGTGAAGAAATTTTCTAATTAAAAAACACATTTTCATACAATCCCGAAAAGTACAGGAGATGCAGAATTTTACGTTCCTAGCTTTTAATTGGAGGAGTTATAGTCCAAAAGCGATGTATCGGAACAATCGATTGTATGGGGGATTGTATGTTATACTGATCCGATAATGTCCATTTTCCATATTTCATATACAATGTTAACGAAAGGTGCACAATTTCACTTTGCTAGTTTTCTAAATAGAAAAGTTGTAGCCCAAAACCCTCATACATAAAATTTTTCATTAAAATCAAGACTTTTTTTAACTATTTTTCAGGTTATTATTTTTCACACTATCGATCATGTTATTTTAACATGAAGCTCATGTTGAATAACTTCACTTCGTGTTAAATTAACATGACTTCCTGTTCGATTAACATGACTTCCTGTTAAATTAACATGAACTCCTGTTAAATTAACATTAATTCCTGTTAAAACAACACTATCTGCCTCATTATCTCATGAAAATTTAACAGGATCTTTCTTGTTAGTTTAACATGGTTCCGGTTGAAAAAAATTATTCTGTGTGCTATTATCGGAATAATCGATAGCATGTGGGCTATATGTTAAATTTGTGTAATCTCACCGATTTTCTGTGTCCACTCTACATGTGTAAGGAGTGAAAAAGCTGCAAAATTTTACCGACCTAGCTACCTAATATCAGGAGTTATAGCCCAAAAATTGTTTCTAGAAACAATCGATTGTATGATTTCTGTAATACAAAATGGTGGCCACATACCAAATTTAAGCGAAATATCTCCAAAACTGGGGGACTAGTTTGCGTTCAAACAACAGCAATGCCAATGCAGTCTTGTAAGATAAAATTAAATAAAATAGAATAAAATAAATTAAAATAAAATAAAATAAAATAAAATAAAATAAAATAAAATAAAATAAAATAAAATAAAATAAAATAAAATAAAATAAAATAAAATAAAATAAAATAAAATAAAATAAAATAAAATAAAATAAAATAAAATAAAATAAAATAAAATAAAATAAAATAAAATAAAATAAAATAAAATAAAATAAAATAAAATAAAATAAAATAAAATAAAATAAAATAAAATAAAATAAAATAAAATAAAATAAAATAAAATAAAATAAAATAAAATAAAATAAAATAAAATAAAATAAAATAAAATAAAATAAAATAAAATAAAATAAAATAAAATAAAATAAAATAAAATAAAATAAAATAAAATAAAATAAAATAAAATAAAATAAAATAAAATAAAATAAAATAAAATAAAATAAAATAAAATAAAATAAAATAAAATAAAATAAAATAAAATAAAATAAAATAAAATAAAATAAAATAAAATAAAATAAAATAAAATAAAATAAAATAAAATAAAATAAAATAAAATAAAATAAAATAAAATAAAATAAAATAAAATAAAATAAAATAAAATAAAATAAAATAAAATAAAATAAAATAAAATAAAATAAAATAAAATAAAATAAAATAAAATAAAATAAAATAAAATAAAATAAAATAAAATAAAATAAAATAAAATAAAATAAAATAAAATAAAATAAAATAAAATAAAATAAAATAAAATAAAATAAAATAAAATAAAATAAAATAAAATAAAATAAAATAAAATAAAATAAAATAAAATAAAATAAAATAAAATAAAATAAAATAAAATAAAATAAAATAAAATAAAATAAAATAAAATAAAATAAAATAAAATAAAATAAAATAAAATAAAATAAAATAAAATAAAATAAAATAAAATAAAATAAAATAAAATAAAATAAAATAAAATAAAATAAAATAAAATAAAATAAAATAAAATAAAATAAAATAAAATAAAATAAAATAAAATAAAATAAAATAAAATAAAATAAAATAAAATAAAATAAAATAAAATAAAATAAAATAAAATAAAATAAAATAAAATAAAATAAAATAAAATAAAATAAAATAAAATAAAATAAAATAAAATAAAATAAAATAAAATAAAATAAAATAAAATAAAATAAAATAAAATAAAATAAAATAAAATAAAATAAAATAAAATAAAATAAAATAAAATAAAATAAAATAAAATAAAATAAAATAAAATAAAATAAAATAAAATAAAATAAAATAAAATAAAATAAAATAAAATAAAATAAAATAAAATAAAATAAAATAAAATAAAATAAAATAAAATAAAATAAAATAAAATAAAATAAAATAAAATAAAATAAAATAAAATAAAATAAAATAAAATAAAATAAAATAAAATAAAATAAAATAAAATAAAATAAAATAAAATAAAATAAAATAAAATAAAATAAAATAAAATAAAATAAAATAAAATAAAATAAAATAAAATAAAATAAAATAAAATAAAATAAAATAAAATAAAATAAAATAAAATAAAATAAAATAAAATAAAATAAAATAAAATAAAATAAAATAAAATAAAATAAAATAAAATAAAATAAAATAAAATAAAATAAAATAAAATAAAATAAAATAAAATAAAATAAAATAAAATAAAATAAAATAAAATAAAATAAAATAAAATAAAATAAAATAAAATAAAATAAAATAAAATAAAATAAAATAAAATAAAATAAAATAAAATAAAATAAAATAAAATAAAATAAAATAAAATAAAATAAAATAAAATAAAATAAAATAAAATAAAATAAAATAAAATAAAATAAAATAAAATAAAATAAAATAAAATAAAATAAAATAAAATAAAATAAAATAAAATAAAATAAAATAAAATAAAATAAAATAAAATAAAATAAAATAAAATAAAATAAAATAAAATAAAATAAAATAAAATAAAATAAAATAAAATAAAATAAAATAAAATAAAATAAAATAAAATAAAATAAAATAAAATAAAATAAAATAAAATAAAATAAAATAAAATAAAATAAAATAAAATAAAATAAAATAAAATAAAATAAAATAAAATAAAATAAAATAAAATAAAATAAAATAAAATAAAATAAAATAAAATAAAATAAAATAAAATAAAATAAAATAAAATAAAATAAAATAAAATAAAATAAAATAAAAATAAAATAAAATAAAATAAAATAAAATAAAATAAAATAAAATAAAATAAAATAAAATAAAATAAAATAAAATAAAATAAAATAAAATAAAATAAAATAAAATAAAATAAAATAAAATAAAATAAAATAAAATAAAATAAAATAAAATAAAGTAAAATAAAATAAAATATAATAAAATAAAACAAACTAAAATAAAACATAATAAAATAAAATAAAAGAAATGAAATAAAAAAAAAAATAAAGTAAAATAAAATAAAAAAATAAAAATAAAATAAAATAAAATAAAATAAAATAAAATAAAATAAAATAAAATAAAATAAAATAAAATAAAATAAAATAAAATAAAATAAAATAAAATAAAATAAAATAAAATAAAATAAAATAAAATAAAATAAAATAAAATAAAATAAAATAAAATAAAATAAAATAAAATAAAATAAAATAAAATAAAATAAAATAAAGTAAAATAAAATAAAATAAAATAAAATATAATAAAATAAAACAAACTAAAATAAAACATAATAAAATAAAATAAAAGAAATGAAATGAAATAAAATAATATATAATAAAATATAATAAAAATTCCAATAAAAAATAATGTAAAAATTAATTAAAAAAAAAATAAAAAAATAATTATAAAAGCATAAAAAATAATATAAAATAAAATCAAATAAAAAAGTTTACTAAAAAAAATAATAAAAAATAAAGTAAAAAAAAAATAAAAAATTAAAAAAAATATATTAAGATAAGGGATAATCAAAAAAATTCCAGCTCAACTCCACATAAGATGTGTAACGTCACCTGTGCATATAATTTCATGATCCACTGTACAACAGACAAGCCAAAAATGTCTTTAGGCTTCAAATTATTCTATATGTATTAGAGTAGATGGATATATATTTGGTATGAAATTGACAGCTGAGTGAATTTCGTAGTTACCAAGACAAACTACTTTCTTAGCTACGTAGCTTTGGCGATTGTTTCATTAAGTGAAGTATGGTTTTAAGAGTGTTGTATGACATGGGATGCCTCCGGTGCTTACATTCATAAACGTACACACAAACATAGTGCTTATGTATGTGTGCTCAGGGTTGGCTTGTTTTGCCAGACATTTTAGTTGCTTTGGTTTTGGACTTAGGCTTTGTCTAAGTACAAAGCACTTTGGTTACATACTTCACGGATCTCTTTTAAGTGTAACCAGAAGCTGAACATTTCAAGCTATTTTGCGCCTTAATTTGTTTAATGACATTGTTTTTCTTTCATTTCCCTTGACCCTTGTCAAATCAGTTACTTTGCGTGAAATGTTAAATTCGTTTTTGCATTAAATTCAATGTTTAATTTTTTCTGACTAAGTTATTGACGTCTATTTGCTGGGTACTTCTTAAAATTTCGTTTTATCCCTTAGCCAAATTCATAATCGAAAAACTTTTCTTGTTTTAGTTTCTACATTTTCATTCAGCCGCGAAATGTTTTAACTACTAAATACATTTTTTATTTTATTATTATTATTTTTTTTTTTGTTTTTCGCTGCACGTTTAATCCTTTTCAAATTAGCGAAGGCTTCAGTACCTTACACCAGTTTAAGTTGAAGACTTCGCGGGTGAAATTGTTACAATAACAATGGGAGCTTTATGTCTTTAATGAATTAAGTGAAAAAGTTAGAACCCAAAAGTTTTTGACCCAACTGGATGACTTGTTCAGTCGCTCAAGAAGAGAACATTGACTTAAAAAGGTTGGCATTTGTTTTTATATAAGTATGATTTATTAAACAATTAAACAGAGTTAATTGAATTTTTTGCTGAGAAGCTTCTCATGGCAGAAATACACCCGGAGAGATTGCCAAACTACTGCCGAGGGGCGATTCCGTTTAGAAAAATTCTTTTTCTATATAATTTTTGAATTAACTTTTGCCGGGCATCGAACCGCCACGACTTGGTGTAGAAGACCGAACACTTAACCGCTACACCACGACGGCCGCCAACCCAAAAATGAACCCAAAATGATCCGAAAACTACCCCCAAATATACAAATACACTACAATAAAATGGTAACCCTGGGCGGCAACCCTACTTCAAAACATTTTAGTTGGAATGTCGCCGAAAAATTCCTTTCATTAGATACCCATATTGGCATATCTTGCTCCATAATTTAAAAAAAAAATGGATTGGTGGCAATCTTGTAAACAGCCCCGAGTGGCAAGACCCAAGTGGGTAGTCTAAGAAATCGCATACTATCAATATGACAAATTTCATCGAAGTTAAGCGGTTCTCGAGCCAGTGCCGGATATACAAATATACCGCGATAAGGTGGCAACCCTACTTGAAAATATTTTTCTTGGTAAATGAAATAGGTGTAAAAATCCCAAGTGGCAACACACAAGTGGATAGTCTAAGAAGTCGCATACTATCTCTATGCCATTCAAATCAGTCAAGCGGGTCTCGAGATAGTGCCGGAGATACGAATATACAAACATACTGCGGTAAGAAGGCAGTCCCTGCTGGCAACCCTAATTGAAAATATTTTAGTTGCCATGTCGCCGAAAATACCTTGCTCCAAATTAAAAATAAAACTGAGATAGCTGGCCACCCTAAAAGACCCCCTAAGTGGCAACCCCCAGTGGATAGTCTTAGAAATATCATCCAAATCAGTCAGATGGTTCACGAGATTGTACCGAATATGCAAATGTACAAATATAAAAACATACAAGATTAGCTAGCTTAAAGTTTTACGATTTATTACCGAATATATTTCGGTAACTGTTCCTAGGAATATTTAAATATACATATTTTCAACAGCTTCGGAATTCTCTAGCAGCATTGCAGATATTTACCTCAAGCACAAATTTGATATCCTTTTTCTATATATGTTTTAGAGAATTTTTTTACACCTCATCACCAACTAAATTAATTCATTAGATCTTATTTGCATCACTGCCTCTACATTAAAGCATTTTAATTTGCATTTTCTATGCCTTAATAAGTTGTATTGCATAGCATAAAAGCAATGTTGTGTTTGCCTTGCAGCAGTGTGAATAAATCACATACAACATAAAAAAATTGTTTTCGTTTCAGCTACTGTAGATTCTTTTGCTTCCTGGCTATATTGATACAGCTGTTGTTTTTACTACCTTTATTAACTTTGTTTATTTCTTTAAAAGAGGTTATTTTTCTGTAATTATTTAATGTGGATGTTCTTTGGATGGCATCGCTGTCCATACTACAAAGAAGTTGTTCAGTGAGCTGCTGTATAGAAAAATGATGATCAGAAAATTTGGTTTATTAAGTGGTTTATTAAGTGGTTGCTGTATTCTGACCTTTTTACTACAGAGGTATGTTCAAAATTTAAATTTGGAGATTTTTTGAGAGAACTTACATTCCTACAAAAGTATGTACAGCTTAACTTTTTTAAGTTAATGATTTTGCATAATTAAAGCGAAGTTGAGATCAGACCTAAAAAGATCAAAATTATGTAGCAATAATATGCCACTCTAAACAATACTAAGTTATGAAACCTAATTTTTTCCATAGAAAAGTTTTACAGGCTACTGACTAGTGAAAATAATAATTGGACAAACTTTTCTATGTAAAAATTAAATGACAATTAAAATCAGTAAACATAATTATTTTTTCGCCATTCTGAAAAATACTATCTATGAATTTTGTCCAAGCTAATAAAAATTATGTCCACCCTAATGCTCACATAATACGTTTCGGTATAAGAATGAAAATTGTTTAGTCTATTGTACCGGAAATATGATCATCGTCTTTTCATGGCCGCAGGTGCTTTTGGTATGAGCAGTAAGCAATATCAGCATCCATACAAACATAAAGAAATTTTGGCAATTATTATCATCTTCTGCATTTAATTTTCCCTTGTGGTCATAGCATTTATCTACTTTAAACCATTCTTTCGACATTCATTGCACTAGTAGATATTCGGTTGAACTTCAATTTTATTTTCTCTACCCATTTACTACTTTGTGCTGTTGTTACGATTGTGATAATGTTCCGCCCTTATTCGCCCATAATTTAAGAAATATGTACATATACATACATATATCACAAATGCATATCTCATTTCTCTTACACTACTACTGCCCATTGCCATACATTTACTCACTAACGCTTGAACACACAAACACACACACGTTCTCATACTTATACTAGCTCCAGTGGTGTAATGTGTTCTTGGCGTTGGCTTTTGGGGTTTGGTGTTTGGGTCCATGTGGCATGCGGTATGCCGTCACTGGCACACACAAACATGCAAAAGTAAATGCACATTTGTGGTTTTAATTCATAGGTCGATAGATTTGTAAATGCTGGTGTTAAGTGAGAAAGCTTGCTGTTGCCCTGTGTTGGTGCGAACCAATTGAGTTGCGCGTCATTCACTTGACTGATATATTTTATTTTATTTTTTTATTTAATTCTTCTATACTCATGTTCAGTATCCCTTTATTATTACCAAAAATACCTACATATAGATAATTTTTTTTTTAAATTATTATTTATACTATACATTAAAATTGGCTAAATGAATCGGGTTTCAATTATAAACAAGAAATGTTTTAACAATTTTTTAAAGATAAAATAAATTTTTTGTCCGTTGGCGGGAATTCGAACCAAGACTCCCCGCATCATGCGCGTCTGCTCTACCACTGAGCTTATCGCACACATAAATGTTGTTGGCAACATTCAATCTTGAATAAGCTTTCAAAAATAAATTTGAATTTTCAAACTCAAAAGTTTAAATTTTAGACCAAAAAGTTTTAATTTTCAAACCAAAAAGTTTTAATTTGGATTCGAACAAAAACGCTCAGGAGTCACAGTCGACTGCTCTACCGCTGAGCTATGACGCACATGAAGTTTTTGTGGGCAAAATTCAATTACCTACATTCAAACAAACCAAAGATAAAAAATTTAAATTAAAAATTTAAAATTTTCATTTAGATTTTAAATCGAAACAAAAATAAATTGAAAATCTTTGTAGGTATTTGGACGGTTTGAAATATTGTACAAAAAAGTTTGAAAAATTGGTTAAACTTTATACGGGTTTAAAATTTAGGTTCATTTTTTTAGCCGTGTAGATAAAATAAAAAATAAATTAAAATAAGTAAAACAGAATAAAATAAAAGTTAAAATAAATGAAATAAAGCTTGCTAAATCGATAGTAGCAATAAAATAAAAAAATAAAAAGAAATAAATAAATAAAACAAAACAAAAAGAAGAAACAAAGAAAGAAGGGAAACAAAATAAAAAGCAAAATAAAATAAAAATTTCAAACAGGAAAAAAAAAAAAAAAAAAAATAAAAAACTATTTGAAGCCAAATAGTCCTTCAGAGAAGAAAATCTCAATCACAAGCGGCTTGAAAATTATAGTGAAATGCCTCTAAATGTTAGCAAAATTTATTTTATCCCCCCCATGAAAATGTGAAATTTTTTAAGCAAACAAAAGCCATGTTACTCCTCTGAGGCTTTACTTAATTAAAAATGTGTTTTGAGTTTGGCCTTATTTGTTTGTGTTAGTCAAGACTTTTGTATGCAAAAAGTTCAATATTAACATAACCATATGCAAAAGCATAGTCGAGCTACACTTCGCATACGCTCACATATGTACATACATATGCGGCCATGCATAAAATGTTTATAATCATAATTGAGTTTTTTCTGTTTATTGTTAGTTTTTATTTTGCTTGGAATGCGCATACTTTATCAGCAATGCAAGTATAAAGCTAGTAAATAAAAAGTTTCCATATAAAAAATGGTTCAGCGAGGTCAATGTAAAAATTTCACAGCATCGAGCAAAAATTAACTTTCAATTCACTTTTGCCTATATTAATGGTGGATGCAAATTGCACAACTGAACTTATGTACATATGTATATATGTGTGAAATTTATTTATTCAATATTTTTGACCACGAAATAAAATCGAATTTTATTTTGGTGCAACATGAGAAGTAATGAAATTTTAACACTGTGGTTCGAAAAAAAAAAAAACTATTTAAAAAATTGTATAGTTAAAAAACAACACTAACATATTATGAAAGAAAGAGGAGAACATATCGATACGTTAACAGCCTTTTTATTTATGTCACAGGATATATGCCAAAATTCCACAAGCAACAACCAACATATTGAGTCTCTTTTAAGGGCAAAACGAAAAATATTCGACTGCTTTTATTATATTGACAAAAAAAAAACAACAAAAAAAACAAAAAAAAACTGGCGCCTAACAGCCGAGGCCAATGTAAGTTGCACATACCCTGCAGGAAAAGCAACTAGTTGAAAACTTCCTTCCAACTAGTTGGTATACTAGGCCCAGCTTAGTCTTTTTTTCATACAAGCAACTGGAATTTAATTAAACTAGTGTTCGCGATGTCGTTCAACTTTAACCACAAAACTTCATTTTATTATATTTTTTAGTGTTTTTTCGCTGTGCTTTATTTTATTTAATACTTTTGATATCTCCTCCCTGAAATGTTCCTATAAGCCAAATATGCCTCATAGAACCGTGATATATGACTTAAAGACGAGTCATAAATGACTCATAGACGAGCCATAAATGTCTCATAGACGAGTCATAAATGACTTATAGACGAGTCATATATAACTCATAAATGAGTCATAAATGGTTAACGGACGAGTCATATATGACTCATGGGTGAGTCATAAGAATAGCTAAACGAGACCCTTGCTTTCCTTTTTCTTATGTTCCTTTACTTTCCTCTCCTTTTCCTTCCATTCCTTTCCCTTCTCTTCTCTTCCTTTTCCTTTTCTTCCTTTTCCTTCTCTTTTCCTCCTTTCCTTTATTTTGCCTTTCTTTCGCTTGATTTCCTTTCAATTTATTTCCATTTCTTTTGTCTTTTTCTTTAAATTAAATTTCTTAACTTCCAACATTATTAAGATCCATAATCACGAGTTTTGTGTCTCATGCATATGTAGGTAAAATATGTGTAGGTATGTAACATGTCTCAGCAAGTGGTCGTCTTTTTGAGTTTTAAGCGTTAGTTTGCGTATTTAGTATTTAAACACGATTTACAAAGCGCCCGCACAGCACTTGGCTATACACACACACATACACACACATAACCACATACACCTTACATATTACACCCTACCCTCTACCTCTTAAATCTCACAGCCCACCCTCTACATCCCCCTACCTCTTACATCTTACATCTTACATCCCACATATTACGCGTAACTTTTTCTGGGTAACCCCAGCGCAAAGATGTTTACACATCAAGAAGGGTATCCAATTTGTTACTACTTCGAAAACGGCCTCTTCTTTTCTTCCGCTTTTTCTGATCACTCGCTCTATAAGGCAGCTGTTACTAGATTTGTCAGAAGGTAATACACCTCTTATTGTTACGTCATGTAGAAGTATATGTAAGTAAATAAAATAATAGTAAAATTATTCTGGGCCAACGCTAGCAGTAAATACCCTTTTTTTCGAACAATCTTTCCAAAAATTGATCCCAACTTAATACGGACCATCACTAAAGTCTTTTGTTTGTGCTTCGATTGCATGACCACGCAATTGTTTAAAACCAAAAATGCGCATCCAAAACTATTGTCAGAAGACGTGAGCAAAAAGTGAAAATACATACATACAAATATACAATTAAAAAAAAATAGCACATTACTTTTGAGTGTTGCTGCTAAATTATCTGTGTATGGCATTTATTTCGTACACTTTTATTCACATAATGGCTAGCATTCAACTGTTGTATGATTTCTGAATGGGAAACCATTTTATTACTATGAAAAACACCAACGTTTAATCGCACTTTTGCAGTATTTAAATGTTATGTGTACGTTTTTCTATTCTTTATTTTTTCCCACTCAATAACATGATAACAAGCACATGTTGCTACTATCCCTCAATTCATTGGCTCAAAGAAAAATGCTGCTCATATGCTTTGTAGTCTCTAAACCCATATGTATTATTGAGCAGAATGTTGTATACAAAGGGTTTTGGGAAAGGGAATGATTTTTGAGATATCGACTAAAATCCTAATAAAATAAGACAAGTTAGTTCGTGTACTCCAATATGTTAACTCTATAATAACTCACAAATTCAAACCATGAGCCCTGTATTGCCAATAAGCGTCTGTTTTTACTCCCTTTAGGGTTTTTAGACTTCTGTGCATCTGCTCAACCTTTTTTTCCATTATTCATTTTCTCTAAATGTCCCTCTAATACATTTACAAAAAAAACGGAACAGGCTTATGCTGCAACACAACGAACAGACGAAAGCGCAAGAGATTGAGGAAGCAAAACAATTCCATCACAACCGTCGTTCGTTAGCGTTTGCGTTCTGAGCAACTATACACTTGCACTATGGAACATCTATGTAAATCTAAGCAAAATTGAATTATGGTTCCTTGAGCCCAGAAAAATTGTTAAATTATTAGACATTTTTTGCTTACAACTGCCCAGCTCTCTACAAACCATACTCTGTAGTAAAATCAAGGATGACTTGAAAAATCTGACTTCAGGTTCGGTTCAGCACACCCAAAAGCTTCAGAAACCGTTGAAAAAAACCGGTGGGATTTTGAAAAACTTCAATTTTGCTGTACAGTGTAATTTGCCGAGTATTTTCTTCACTGTGAAAAAGTGCTGTATCTGTATCTTTAATTTTTGCAAGTATACGGTTTAGACACCGCTGATCCAACGTAGGACCACTGTTCCAACGTGGAAATACTGTTTCACCGAAGGACTAATGTTCCAACGTGGGACCACTGTTCCAAACTATGTATGAGCACTTATCTCTAATGAGAAATTCTAAAAAAATCCACTAAAGTATTCTTTCACCTTTTCAGCTGTTTCCAAGTTTTAGACATTTTGAAAGTTTGGTCGCCCTATTGAAAAAATAAGCATAGACTTTTCCCAAGTATGTACACTGCAAATTTAAGCTTTATCAGACCCATCATTTTGATTATAACCAGTCTCATACTGGTGATAGCTGATAAGAGAAAGATAAAGTACAAAAGATTTGCTCTCTCCTACCATCCACTGAGTTATCATTACTAATACTAAACCTTAGCAAACAAGCACCATATTATAAGAAGGTAATACTTTTTCTCGAATGAGGTTGAATTGTAAAGTCGGCATTTCACACATCTAGTACAAACATATTTTTCAAACATAAAACCTTTTTAGAATAATATTTATAACTACATTCACATTAAGGACATACACATCACCAACAACTTAAGCGGGAAACAGAATCAGTCTTTTGCGACATTTGTATGTAAATCCGGTACACCAAAATGACTTTTGTGACTGTCATTTAGATGCGAAATACTTTATTTACATTGTCCTTCGTATGTAACGAATGAAATAGAAGTTGTGTCAAAATATTTATATCATAAAATACAAAACATGAAGAAATCTATTTAACCTATGAAATCACGCCGAGGACAATCAGAGAACGCAAAAAAAAGTTGAACGTGAAAAAAGTTTCAGTAAATGGGTTGCTGTGGAAGTTTAAAGACTCTCTAAGGTGTTTTTAGTGCGAATTTTATTTGCATTTTTATGTATTTTGTCAAAGACAGCACAAAGATATCACCACTCCTACCGCACAGTTGAAAGTCACATAACTGAGCCTCATCTAGAGCGGGTTTAATGTATACAAAAGTAGTTAGTAGTAGTAGTGCAAAAAGGAGAAGTAAAGTAGCTGTACTTATTTTGGTTGCTTTGTTTTGTGGGTGCTTGTGAGAAGCCAGCGAAACGCCGATAAAGCGATTTGGGATTGCTTGGTGAGCTTTTCGAGATAACATTTAGTTGAAGAATTATGTATATTTTTTAGTGGCCGATTTTCTTTAAGGTTATCTCTGATTTTGAACACTTTCAGCCCTTATTGTGGGCTTAAATTAAACAAGTTTACTATTTTAAGTAGGTATTAACAGTAGTACAAAGTAAATTTTTAAAATTTTTGTTTGCGCCAGAAGCATGAATCTGTAGCACATTCATATTTTGGCGCAACGAAAATGTTTAAAAATTTAATTTCTAAATTTTTTTAAAATTTTCGTTGTGCCAGAAAGACGAATGTGTGGTGTTTGTTGTCGAGTGCAACACATTCATGCTTCTGGCACAACGAAAATTTTAAAAAATTTAGAAATTAAATTTTTAGACATTTTTGTTGTGCCAGAGACATGAATGTGTAGCACATTCGTTTTTCTGGCACAATTTTAAGATATTGGACTACACATTCATGGAAATGGCATTGCATATTTCCGGGGGTTTCTTGTACTTAGGAAACCCAGCATTTCGGTGAATCGTACAGAAACGAGAGGATAATCACGTGAGCCTATTATTTCAAATCTGGAAAATTTGCATATTTGAGGCTCCTAACCCTATAGGTTCCCCGTAAGCAGCAGTGAGGTATTTGTGCATGATAAAGGCAGAGAAAAATGAAAAAGGCTATAAAGGCGAAGTAGGAAGGATGAGGATAAATTTTAAATCCCTGTAGGGTAGGGGTTTAGAATTTGCCCGAGGTAGGCATGCCGTAAAAGGCTACTAATATGCACTTAGGTAATGACGTGCTCTCTCGATGGTTAATCTACGGATATGATGCCTCTCACCTCTCATTACCCATCCTCTCCTTCCTCATGGATGGAGGGATGACATTACCTAGAAGGTTCCACTGTTCATACCAAATCGCTACCGACAGTCCGGCAGTACCGCAAGAGAGTACCGCAGCGTTTCGGGTTCATATCCGGCCAAGGCCTGTCATTTTCGGTATCACTCCGTAATACCTTCGGGGAGTGTTTTTAGTGCTAACAACAACAACAACAGGATAAATTTTAATAAAGTCGGTAGGAGAAGCGAATTAAAAAAATTCATAAGACGAAGATCATGTATTCTTGGAGGTAGAGGGATAGGATTAGTACTAATGGTGGTGGTAATGAAATAGTGATACGGTTTTAGGATTAGTGAGAAGGAGATAGAGATAGAAAAAAGGAGAAGTGAGATGATGTTAGGAGAGAGGAAATGTGAAAGGGATAGGACATGATAACGGGCCACATTTCGATATGAGAATGAATGAGAAAAAATGGTAGAAGCCTCTTAAGGTGATGGCCCAATGCACGCTTGCTTTGCTGGCTTTGCCTCGAGAAATGTCAAAATTCTTTTAAACTCTACTGAAATGTATGAAAGTTTGCACAGTGGCAGCCTCACTTTGCTTACTTGAAACGCTTTAAAGCGACAAATAGCCCAAATCTCTACTTGACAGTGCTTTGCACGCTTCACTGTTTGTCTTGTTGTTGTCTTGTTTGTCTCATCCTGTATTTTTGACAACTTTTGTAGCTTCTATTAGGCCATAGAAGCTTTCAAAGGAAAGCAAGGCAAGCAAAGCAAGCCTACATTGGGTCATCAGCTTAACGAGTCTGTTTATACTACGAAGCCTTCAAAATTCGACAATTTTATAAGTAGAAAAAAAAATTGCAGAAAACAATTTTTATTATGCCTTTATGACACACGTTTTTTTCACTTTTTTAATAGTGCTCTTGTCTCTATATTAAAAAAAAATGGCACAAGAAATTGCTAGACTATTGCTAAAATGTTTTCCAGCAAGAAAAATAAAAAACACGTATTTTGATGTTGAATAAAAAATAAAAAAAAAATTAGAAATTTTTTTCTGTTAATTTAATTTCTTTTACTTTTATGAAAAAAATTTAAATTGTTCATGTGATTTGATTTTTCTTATGAAAACTACAGGTTACCGTTATGAAAGATATGACGAGTTCACTCAGTTGAGAAACCTTTGGAATCAGCTATTTCAAACATTGAATTCTCTTATCATTGAATATCACGCTATGGATTAATCAAAAATTTCTGGCGAGAAACCTTTTTATGGGAAACCTGAGTAGTCTGCGTCTCTTCTGTATGCTCATTACCTTTTATGAATAAGTTTCGAGTTATTAACCACAAGCGAATTAAAATAAACCTGAAGCTACATACATACATATATACATGCATATATATTTAAAAACTTGCTTGATTGAGCCCATTTGCTTTGCCAAAAAGTATTTAAAAATTCATTTGCTTTTAAAAATTCGTTTACTGTGCATCTGCCAGTAAAGGCACAAAGCCCACAAAAAAAAAGATTCAATCTCATGCCTAAATGGAAAAAGTTTTGAATTTTCGTTGAATGCATGAAATGTAAATTTTATGAGAAAACTTAAATGTACGTTAAATGATGAAATTGAGGCAATCGATTTGACTTGTGGCTCATGTGAGGTTGGATGTGTGTGTAGTGCATTGGTGGCGTTCAAGCCATTACTATCGCATTACCATTAGTGTGTATGTAACGTATTGAGAACGAGGTAGTATGTGTGGAAAATATGTGAGCAATCTGCACCAAATGTTAAACAAAGGTAGAATACGTGCATCGACTTTTAAGAACTAAGTTTGAAGTTTTAATTTTTTCGAGGCAGAGAGACGAAAATATTGCTGTTTGAAGAAAACATTCACAACACTAAATAAGAAAAAAAAATGGAACAAATGAAACACAAAGAAAAGAAAATTAATTCATTGATAAGAAGAAAAAACAAAAAAAAAAAGGAAACGAATAAAGCAAATCGAAAAACTTGAAGTCAAATTTCAACTTGTATTTGTTTGCGTTATTTAGCGCATGATTTGTTGTTGTCTCTACTGGCGCCGATAGCGCGAGTAGTAGGAAAAAGTTGTGGCCTCAGTTGTGGGCATGCGGTGCAGGTGCGTATACGTAATGTGTAACATTAAGGGATTTGTGAGTAAAGGTAGGACTTCTCCTCGTTTACCGTTCTCTCTAGTGTTTGGCATTATTGGTGATAATATTTTTTTCTGCTCTTTGTTGTTTATTTATTTTATTTCTTAGGTTTGTTTGGTTGGCTTAACTGTAAGTAAGTTAAGTAGAGTCATTGACATTGAAAAATGATTTCGGTAAATTTAAACTTAAAACGACATTTTATTTTTACTTTAATGGCTTTGATTTTGTTTCTCCAACGAATTGTAGCTGACATTTCTATGCTGTTCACTCTACCTCCTACCTCTGTTTCTATATTTCCATAATTCCCCTTTTTGAAGTTAACTTCTTAGGCGGCGATATGAAGTTTTGACTCAGAGTAAAATTTGAGAAAATGGCTGATGATGCAACGAAAATTATGAACGGAAATAGAAATTGTAGCAGGCTTTCAGGCGTCGGAGGTGAAATTCTAGGATCTAGCTAACATTGTACAAATTTTTATTTGTTGCCACTTATGGCGGATTACAGGGTTGCCACCTATCAATTTATTTATTTTTTCTTATATCTCGGGAACTGCTTGACCGATTTGTATAAAATTGGGAATATAGACCATTTGATTCATTTTAAGATTATATGCAGGGGTGTTGCCACGTAGGGCGGTTAACAGGGCTGCCACCTATCACAATTTTTTTTAAATATAAAGCTAGATATGCTAATATGGGTACCAAATGAAAGGTATTTTCGGCTGTATTCCAAATATGACAATTTCACGCAGGGTTACAACTTAAGGTTGCCCCCTAACTGCCATTTACAGCCCCTTTTTCAACTCTCCTTCCTAACTTTCTTCGCCTTCACACTACCCCCCCTACTACGCCCCTCTTCCTCTATAACCCAATCGTATTGGCCCCTATGAATTTAGGCATAATTCTACCCACGTACCGAATTTGAAGAAAAACTCACCATGTATAAGATATTTTCGAATTGATCGGTACCCTGATCCACTTCCCGGAAGTAAGAAATTGTGAATCTAAACCATTCTCAAATACACCTTATTCATATTTCGTTATTTATGAATTTAAGAAGTTAACTTCTTTCACGTGTACTGGCTACTATCTTACCTTCTACTTCTAAATATTCGTATCCTTCCTTGATTTTCCCCGCCCGGACATATCTATTCTTATCTCTCTCTTTTTCCTTGTTACTTTCTTACTTATCCGATTTATCTTATTCTCCAATATTCTTTGGATTGCTTTTCTGGTGGAGTCCACTGGACAGAGATATCACGGTTTAATGTTTTTTTCTGCGCAATTGACCCAACTGGTTAACATTAGCAGCGCTTTCTACACAGCCACGGTGATATAAGCTTAATCCCTTATCAGGCAGATTACTGTTAAAGGACAATCCTATACCCGGGCCTATCTTAGTAGTCTCCAGAATACAGTTCATGAAGCACAATCCATTGAAAAATCCGCAGAGAAGATAAGTATATAGCGAATGATTTCAGATATTGCTAGCAGGCCAATCACTTAAAAAGTTATTGAGAACTCATTGCTCAAAATTGTTATGATTTATTATCGCCTAATTGGTTATCAGTACGTAAAAAGATATGTAATCACCTATAAATTGGTATTCCAGCTTTAGCAGATAACGTTAACTAAACGATTTGTCTTAAAATCTTAAAGGAGACCGCCGCATCATAAACTCAAATTGATAGGTACTCAAAGCCACACTTTGAACTCAAAAATAACCATGAGATGTCGTAATTTTTTTTTTTGTATCTTGCAGTTGATTTTACTGCAGTTGGAACCATAAATAGAATGTCTACCCAACCAAATGAGCAATTGATAAACAACCTAACAAACCACATTAAGTAGGCAATAAAGAAAAAATGAGTAACACAGCAATAGCATTACAAACATTACCAAGAGCATTTCCATTAGCATTTTGAGCACTAAATGCCGGAAGAGAGTGTGGCTGAAAAAAAAATTTCGTTTAATGAAATCGAATACATAAATATGGCCGTAAGTACAGGACATTACTGAGCATATATACTGAGTCTATGTTCTTGTATGTGGACATAAATTTCAAAGTCATTTTCGCATAAAAAGGGGTTATGGGGACACAACCCAACAAACCATGAAGCTAGATTTCGATTCGAGGTACATTCGAGAACTAGCCCCATTCTCCAATCTCTAACGTTAGACGACAACTCGAGAAACACTCAAGAATCACAGCGTTCTCTAACAAAATGGGACATAATTCTCAAATCGAGAAAACTATAGTTTTCGAGTCGAATTCTAATGTCATTCTCTAATAGGATTTTAATGTGAATTTGCAAATGCTCGCCTTTTGGTTAGTTCTCTAACCTATCTCGAATCGAGTTCTAGTGTAGTTCTCTACGGTTGCCTTCGAATAGAGAATAGTTAGAGAATTACCCTAGTTATCTAACGTAAAGACGAGAATTTCTCTAACGTTAGAGACTGTGTTTGTTGGGAACTGGAACAAATTTTAGCTCATAGTCATAGTTGAATTTGAATAGAGTTTAAGCATCGTTCTATTTCCGTTATAGTAAACATAAAATAAATTGTTTGCCTAATATGCAGTTTTAATGTTAAAATGAAGAAAATGTCATTTTAGCATTGTAATATAGTATTTGTGTGTTTATGTGTGTCTATGGTTGTGTGGGTAACAGTGCATGAGTTTGCCGTTTGTCGGTTATTAGCACAGATGTACTATGGTTTCTGACACATATATGCTATGTTAAGTGGCACAGGGTGATCTTGCGAAAGTTAAAAAAAATGCTTCATACCACAAACCAACTTAATTTCTTTTCATAAGGGGTCCCTGTTACAATTCATTTTAGCTAAAACATATGTTTGTTTAGCATGGCTATGATTGACCAAAATTTTAAATGTCTTTTTAAGTTTAGTCGAGATATTAACTAATCGCATGTTAAGCAACGACTATGATTACGGGCCTTTGTGTCTATATCTCTTTAACAATTTTCAGGTCCGTTTGACAACTTTTAGAAATATTCCGTTAAAAAATAAGTTTGTATGGGAGATGCCACGCCTCTTTTTCAGACAATTCTCACTTTTTTGCGTGGATGTTGTCTCCCCACCATGATTAGAGCCCTACAATGAACCGTTTTGTAGACATTACGCCTGTAAAATCAAGTTTGTATGGGAAGTGTCCCGACCCTTAAAATATCTCATATCTTTTTTCTATAAACTTGGCCGTAATAATTTCTGTTGAGGTAGATAAACCCTCGTTATTTCGTCATAGGAGGGTATACATACATCTGTAATAAGTAATTTTTTGCTGATAAATATTTGGAACTGAAAACCTCCTCCTCAACATTTTTTTGTACGCACCTCTGATGTACACACACACCTTGATACATTATACATAAGTACATCTGTGTTCTACGATATCACTGAGGGAGTATGACATTTTCTATGGTAACGTCAAATGTTGGGTACTGACAAATGATGAAATACCAATATTTTTGCAATCAATCAAAATATTAAGCGCATAAATAAGTAGAACATGCACAACATAAGTAAAAAAATAAACATGCATACTTACATACACTACTAGTTAGCATTCAATGACTCAGCGCACAAATCAGGCAAGCAAACAAACAACCAGTTAGATGACAAAAGGATATTTGCATATTCTTCTATGTATGTACGTTCGTTGCTTCGTTAGCATATGCCATAACAGTGTGATGGCGTTGGAAATGGTGTTGTCAATGAGCTTGTCAGTTGCAAATATGAAAAATTTGCTTATGCCTAGACGTAAGTAGGTATGCATAAAAAAATAAATATGCATGATAACATACATAGGTATGTATGTATGCTCTTATAAGCAGAAAGGAGTATCAAATGAATTTTGATACTATACTTATGTTTGCATATTTGTTTATACATAAGTGTGACTCTTCACGTGAACTATTTGAATTTTAATGACTTCACAAAGACTTAAAAGGTCGAGCTAGAGAGCTACATATACGACGCTTGAAATTAAGATTTTTGGACAGGGGGAATATAAAAAATAAATATCTCGGAGTGATATACAGCTAATGTTAGATTTATTAGAATTTAATCCGAGATATACGGCTTCCAAATAAAGTCAACATATAAATCTATTTAGCTATCTGTATCAATTACAGTTCTGAAGTAATTGAGAAAAGTTGCATTTTTCCCAATGGAATTTTCAAATAAACTCAAACATTCACGAAAAAGGTAGGCAAAGGACAACAACAATTTACGACAAAACTTAATATAACCATCAACAATTGGCAATATATCTTATGCGACACAAATTTATTTATTCACTCCAACACATTCATGTATTAAGTAATGAGGCATTGAGTAGGCAATCAATTGTGGTTATAAATTACAGTGACATGGTCCAAATCACCAAAACAAATTGAAATAGAAGAATGTGAGGCTTCTAATGTGCGACCATGCGTATGTCAGTGGCAGTGAGTTTGAGTGATATGACTGAAATAGAAACAAATAGAAAGAGCCCAATCGTAAAAATCATTTTTAATAGTGCAAAGACATTTTGGGTTCAAGTTGCGAAATATTTACAACAGCTGCTGCTGTTAAGCTTCCCCAGCAATAAGAATTGCAATCAACAAGTTATGTTTGACATAGAGAAAGTTCCGCTGTGGGTTTGAAGAACAATTTCCTGCTGTGAAACATCAAACTAGTCAGAAAACATGTCGTCGCTCGCTTGCCAGAGGCATTAACGTGCAAATTTTCCAGATTTCAGTTAATAGGCTCACGTGATTAAGCTCTCGTTTCTCTAAGATTCACGAAAATCCTGGGTTTCCTAAGTACGAGAACCCCCGGAAATTTGCAGTACTATTTTTATGAATGTGTAGTTCAATCTCTGAAAATTGTGCCAGAAAAATGAGTATGCTACAAATTTATGTTTCTGACGCAACAAAAATGTCTAAAAATTTAATTTCCAAATTTTTTAAACTTTTCGTTGTGCTAGAAGCATGAATATGTTGCACTCAAAAAGAGACGCCATGGCGTATACGTAACAATTTTGCTACACATTCGTGTTCTTGGCACAGCGAAAATTTTAAAGAAGTAAGGAAGTTCGGGTAATCCGAGCATTAAATACCCAGCGGTAGTTTTCGTATGATTTTCGAAATATTCCATTTCGCAAGTGGGCGTGGTTGGGAAGCGATTTCGTCCAATTACATCAGGTATACACCCTATTATGCTAGTATACCTTGTACCAATTTCATCGTTCTACCGTAATCAGTTTAAAAGTTATGAACCGTGAAATTTTCAAATATGCCTCCCTGAAAAGTGGGCGGTGCCACGCCTACTTTTAAAAAATTACCAAAAAATGATAACAGAATGACTAGGGGATTCATCCTACCAAACTATATCATTTTAGCCATTTCAGTTACCGAATTATATCAATTTAGGTGATTTTCGAAGCTTTCGATATAGAAAGTGGGCGTGGTTGTAGGGCGATTTTATCCATTTTCATCAGGTATACTCCCAACGATACTAGTATGTTTTCTGCCAAATTTCATCATTCCATCGTAATCAGTTTAAAAGTTAGGACCAGTTGAATTTTCAAAAATGCCGTGGGCAGTGCCACGCCCACTTTAAAAAATTTATGGAAAAATCATAAGAAAGTGACCGGGGGGATTCACCTATAAAATTACATCATTTTATCCATTTCAGCTACCGAGATATGTAAATTTATGTGATTTTCGAAATTTTCGATATCGAAACAGAGGGCGTGGTTATCATCCGATTTTGCCAATTTTCAATAGCGACCTACCTTGGCCAGAAAGTAACCTGTATACAATTGCATGTAAATATCTAAATTTTTACTCAAGTTATCGTGTACATGGACCGACGGAAGGACGGACAGACGGACGGATATGCCTTAATCAACTCCTCTTTTCAACCTAAGAACTTTCATATATGGAACTCTATATCTATCTCGATTATTTTGTGCCTTTACGTATTACCGTTTTGTGGACAAAATTATAATACCCTTCTACTAGTACTAGTATGCTGGGTATAAAAATGTGGCACTTGGCAGCTCGAGAGTCACAGCCGACTGCTCTACCGCTGAGCTATGCCGCTCATAAAGTTATTGTGGCCAAAATTAATTTACATTCAAACAAACCAAAAAAAAATTGTATACTGCTTTTTCATTTAGATCTTAAATCGATTTGAAAGGCTTAAAATATCCACAAAAAAAAAGTTTTAAAATCGCTTAAACTTTAGACGGATTTAAAATGTAGGCTCATTTTTTTAACCGTGTAGGAAATTGACATCTCGCAGGACATCAACACGTAAAAAATACCGGTTGCATATATGGAAATAAGACAACTTGCTGACTAGTTGGACTCATTGGACATACTACTGGTAAAGTAGTTTTCAAATAGTTGCTTAGATTTCAGGGTATACATCACTAGATGATGAAACAATTGAAGACTCCACTTCTTTTTTCTATAGAAAATAACTTCAGCCGAAAACACTTGAACTATGAATGCGTAAAGTGAAAGTTTATTGCAAATGGCCATGAAAATACTCTGCTGCTGACATTATTCTTGAGACTTTGGCACGCCTTGGTTTCGGTCAGATAACATAAGGACAACGTTCATACTCATATATGCATGTGTGTGCGTAATCAAGGAACACAATTTACAATAGTTGCTCGTAGTAGAATTTGGTCTCAAATTGATATGGTATTTTATGGCGACTAACGGCATGTCGTTAAAGGTTAGTGAGTTAGTAATGGCAGTCATTCTCGTACTTGCTGTTACTGTTGCGGCTAAGGCTTTATAAATATCTAGAACTTTGACAAATAAGCCGTTGGTTGGTCAGCCGTTTGTACGGTCGGTTGCGTGCAATATTTAGTTGACAATTGTTGGTCGCACATTTTGTCATTTGATTGATTTATTTGCTATGCAATAACATCACGTCTACAGGGGTGGGTTGGTGGGGCAGCTACAAAAGTCACTTCACTTGGCGCCAGTCGCTGTTTACTTGTGGAAGCTATCCCTATTCGTATATTTTGTAAACTATTTGCTAACTCGATTTGTTGTTGTTGTTGTTGTTTTTTTTTTTTTTTTTGTTGGTCACTAGTATGCGTGGGTCAATGGTAAATTCCAATAGTCGGGTCTCGCCGACAAATGGTTGCGTTTGAAGTGCTAAACAAATTTTTGCGGTCAACCATAGGCATTTTAAATAGCACCAAATGAAATGGTGTGAAATGAATAAAAGCGAGAGCTACTGAAATGAAGTTCAATGTTGGGGGAAAAGTTAAAGCACTTTTGAGTTAGCCCAACTCGTCTTTACAAACTAAAATATTACTTTGGAAAATGTAGGCACTATTTTTTTACCAACAAAGCTTCTTAAAAATACATAGCCATAAATTAATGTGTTTTCAAAAGCAGAATTAACCATTGCGATATTTAACTTAACTAGTTTCACCCTCTAGACCTAGAACCATAACTGGTATGAAAGTAGAATCGAAACAAGACTTCGCCGAAACTGGAATGCTGCCACAACAGAAATATAAAATTTAACGACATCGAAACGGAACCGAAACAGAAGTCAAACCAAAAGCGTCATCAAAATGAAACTGTAACGGAGACCTAAACTGAAATCGAAACAGAAATGGTACCAAAACTGACATTAAAATGGTGCTGAAACTGGAACTGCAACGGAAACTGAAACAGAAATGTCACCGAAGCTAATATAAAAATTGAATTGGGACTAGGGCCTAAATAGAACTCGAAACAAAAATAGAAGCGGAAACTAACATCAAAATTGGGCTGACCTGGAACTGCGGTACTGCAAAAGGAAATGAAACAGAAATGAAAAAGAAAACAATATCAAAATAGAAATAACACTGGAACTGTACCAGGAACCGAGCCGGAAATACAACCGAAACCTAAACTGAAATCGAAACAGAAACGGAAAAGTGCTGATATTAAAATGAACTGAGACTAGAACATAAACTGAAATCGAAACAGCCATGTTACAGAAACTGACATCAAAGATGGACAGAAATTGAAATCTAAATAGAAATGGAACAAAAGCTGACATTAAAATGGTACTGAAACCGAAAACTTGCCTGAATTAGAAAAATTTTGCAAGCTCAACGAAAAGCGGAACGGTAACAAAATTGAAACCACAACAGAAATTCAATTAGCACAAAAATCAAAATAGAGCCCGCCTAATAAAAAATTTGTTATTAAAGCCCTACGCAGCCACAAGTATTAATTATTAAATAAATCCCTGTTTAATAAAAAATAATTTTATGTTTTAATTTAACACCATCAGAAGCAAATCACAACCAAAAGCTTAGCAAAATGTTAGCTTAAATGAAAATTTAATGAGTTTGTTGAGTCTTATTTGGATTTACATGAATTCCCATTAACTCAACAAATATTTTTACAGCTAAAATTTGATGCATCAAAAAAGAATATATTAAAACAATACTAAACAAATCAGACTGCAGAGAGTTCTATACACATAGAATATATGTGGGAATATATTAAAAAAACTTAAGTCGAATTAAGAGAAATGTGATAGAATGGATGATCGAGTTCTTTATTAGCCATTCAACGTTATGAGACATTTCATTTTGTAAAAAATAATAGTGCTTGGGTTAGAATTTAAATAACATTGCGGAACTTCTAACACATATTTAATTCAAACCCCATTTATCAGCTTTTACTTAACTCAAGTTAAGCTATTTTAATAGATAGGCACAGGTATGAACTATAATCGCAGCTGCACTGTTTGCACTAAAGCTCTATAAAAGGCACTATATTTGCATTACAGATTTAAGTAAACAAAATGAATAAAATAACTCGCTGATGAGTTCTTTTACAGCTTCATTTTAAAGTTTTTTTTGCCGTTTAATTGAATTTAAGCTTTTTATGGCATGCGCCATAATTGCAAATTCTCAGCAGATCATGCAAACTGATGGACATGCTGGTACACATATTCAACGTTTAATTATGCAAATATGTGAAAATGCGATAAACGCTTTTTTAACTTGGCAAATGAGCCAGAGAAAAATTTTAAATTTAATATTGTTAAATAATTTTTTTTCTCACCAAGTGCTTGATTTTTTACTCATTAAAATATTGTGCAATTATGGGAACTCGGTTTTTTTTTTGATACCTATTTAATTATATTTGTGTAAACTAAAAGATAATATAAATTACAATAATTTGTTATATGATGCGCATAATTGCTGAATGATTACGTAAATAATTATTGATGTGATATGAGTTTGATAAAAAAGCTGCTTTTTGTACAAATGGGTGGGCAAAGTAAACAAGCTCTTTATTAAAAGCTCGATTTTCTCATTGCGCATATTTTTGGCATATGACATGTGACAATGATGTCTATAATTTTTCCTAAAAAAGTGGGCTAGGGCCCTGCAGCCATCACTACTTTGACTACACTCATAAGCTAGTAACGTTATTGTGTCTTCATGGACATTTTCAAAAATAATTAATTATTAAATATATTTTTTTAATTTACCTTTTTCTAACGTTCTTTCATTTCCTTTAATTTTCTTTCCTTTCCTTTCCTTTCCTTTCCTTTCCTTTCCTTTCCTTTCCTTTCCTTTCCTTTCCTTTCCTTTCCTTTCCTTTCCTTTCCTTTCCTTTCCTTTCCTTTCCTTTCCTTTCCTTTCCTTTCCTTTCCTTTCCTTTCCTCTCCTTTCCTTTCTTTTCCTTTCCTTTCCTTTCCTTTCCTTTCCTTTCCTTGCCTTTATTTTCCTTTCCTTTTCGTTCCTTTCCATTCCTTTCCTTTCCTTTTCGTTCCTTTCCAATCCTGTCCTTTCCTTTCCTTTAGTTTCCTTTCCTGTTCTTTCCTTTCCTTTCCTTTCCTTTCCTTTCCTTTCCTTTCCTTTCCTTTCCTTTCCTTTCCTTTGCTTTCCTTTCCTTTCCTTTCCTTTCCTTTCCTTTCCTTTCCTTTCCTTTCCTTTCCTTTCCTTTCCTTTCCTTTCCTTTCCTTTCCTTTCCTTTCCTATCCTTTTCTTTTCCTTCCTTTTCTTTCCTTTTCTTTCCTTTTCTTTCCATTTCTTTCCTTTTATTTTCCTCTTTTTTCCTTTTCTTTACTTTTCTGTCCTTTCCTTTGCTTTCCTCTTCTTTGCTCTGCTTTCCTTTTCTTTTCCTTTCTTTCCTTTTCTTTCCCTTTATTTCCCTTTTTCCTTTTCTTTCCCTTTCTTGCCTTTTCTTTCCCTTTATTTCCTTTTATTTCCCTTTCTTTCCGGTCTTTCCTCTTCTTTGCTTTGATTTTTTTCGTTCCTTTTCTTTCCTTTCCATTCCATTCCTTTTCAATTTCTTTCCTTTCCTTACTTTCATTTTCTTTCTTCTCCTTTCCTTTTATTTTCTTTCCTTTCATTTCATTTCTTTTTTGTATTCTTTTTTTTAGTTTCTTTCATATTAACTGGTTTTCCACATATGCATGTATATTTGCATTTAGCAATGCCAGTGGTCATACCTACACACGTAAAAGCGGCTCTATAAAATGAATACGTGTTTCGCATTTGTAGTGGTGTGACTTTCAAGTAAATTTTTTCACATTATTATAATTTTTTTTAATTTTTGGTTTGTTGATTCACACACAAATGGAAGACACCTATCGACACATATAAAATTTTGTATGCCTTACAATTGTGGTTATTGCAAAAAAGGGGAAAAAATCGGGCATCCTGTCTCTTTTCTACAGATGCATGTCACTTGTCATGTGATGACGTGTTGCACCTGTCTGGCAAAGTCTACAAACTTTGGCCAGTGCAGGGGTGCATTGCGTGATCACTGAACAAATGGCATGTCCCTGTAGGAATCCAATAACCAATGACCAATCAAATATCCTTTTACACAACGCCAAACACTCCCGAGAACATACATACTTCAGCTCAATGAGAGATTGCTCTAATAAAAAGGTTAACTAATAAATAAACCTACAACAAGGTCAAAAAGATGTAAAGCTAGCAGAAAAACACACTGAATTACCCAAATGTTTTAGAACCTTGTAATCTAATCAATGACTGAGGTAACATTAAGTTTTCTTGTAGTTTGAAATAACAATTTAAGAGGAAGACACTTATTGCTGGTTTATGTTGCTGTTTCATCTTCTGTGATGTACTCTTTGCTATGTTCTTGTGCGTGCTTCATACATACACATATAATACATACATGCTCTCAGATTGAATCTGTATATATGTGTGTACCAAAAATTACTTATTTATTCATTGAAGCCAATATCCACTTCCGATTGCAATCCACTTTTAATACTTTTAAATTATTTTGTGGTAAGGTTTGTTTTTACAAATCAATGCAAGCGCTGTGCTTAGTACATACAAAAATGAAAATGTATGCACGAATGTGGTTATGCTTGTGTTTTTGCAATGATTTGCTTGAAGAAATAGTTCACCATCTTTTGACATAATTTCTTACACAAAAAGTGTAGAAAAGTTGTGTTCATATTCTTCTTTACTCTGCACTTTACGCTTCAGCCGCAACTTTTAAATCAACAGCTTCTGTGGATCTTCTTTTGAATATCTGTTTTGTGGATATCCATTTTTTTCGATAGAGAAATTAAAACCACAAAATAAATCAATTACCTATAAATCTCAATCGAATGAATTGTGGAAAACTGATATGGAGGATACCGACAACAAACAAGAATTAAAACAATAAACGAAAAAAAAAACTTTGCTAGTACACGAATACAAGAAAGTAAGATTATACTTGCCTCACCTTAGCCTAGTTTTATACACAGCTGTGGAATATAGCTACACTCAGCTCGAACTCTTAGCCGGAAAGTTTAAAACACAAAAATCCTATAGACAATTTGAATTTTTTGCACAGCAGTGCACCTCGCATTCCTTCAATCTCTCGAGGTAAGGCTTAGGAAAGTGACCTTATAGCGCATGTTTTTGCATAAAGGCACTCCCTGTCTGGTAGAAACTTAAAGTGTCCCTTAGTAAGGCTGTAAAAATTAGTTCTACCGGAAGGTGTTGATCTCCAAAAAAATACTCTCAACATAGGTATTACTCTCTTAGATCTCCGTTGCCAAACGCATCTGGGTATACACAAGAAAGCAAGCTAATGCAATAAGAAATATTCTAATCCAGTGCCATAAAAAGCTGAACAAAGACATCACTTAGCAAAAAACCTAAAAAGAAGTGCATATGTACTTAAAAAAAGTATTTGTGCGTATATGTTGTCTGCTAATGACTGCAGTGATTGCAGATGAATTCAATATAAGGCAATATAATTTTGGCAAAAACAGAGAAACTGGACTAAAAAAATAAATTGTAAGTTTTGTAGAAAAGAATTCATATCAGAGATGCTGTAAAGAAATAATTGAATCTCCTCTCGAAATGACGAGGAAAGACACTTAAATGCTCGCATATGCCGCATTTTTTTTGTTAAAAACTAAAAAAAAACTGGAAATTCACTTCCGAATAAAATTTGTGAAAATTTTGAAATTCTTATGTAATTTGAGAAATTTTTCACAAATTTTATTCGAAAGTGATTTGCAGAACCTGACTGAAAAATAATTAATTTCGTTTACATTTAGAAGGTATGTATGTACATTAGAGCGTATCACGGTGTATGGAGGAAAAAAAAGTTGAAAATGTTCCCCCCCAGTTTGAACACTTACCTTATGAGGTTTTCAAAAAAAAATTTTTTAATTTTTTTGTCACCCTGTAAAAACAGCGAAATTTGTTTTTTTCTATAATTTCTATATTTCTCGTTCGATTTTCAAAAGTGATACATTTTTAGAAAGGTATTCACCAAGGCAAGATTTCATCCATAGAAACTTTTAGCCCTTCATGCCAAGTTCAGTTTTTATTCTATTTTTACTAAAACCAACACCCTGTTTTTGAAAAAAAAAACTAAATTTTATTTTTATTATACACTTTCCACTGATATAGCTTTTTTCGTTAATATTCCTTCAATTCCTCGAGACTCGGCACATTCTCCTTTTAAAAATTTTCAAAGTAAATTTTTTTAAATTTTCGTTGTGTCAGACACATGAATGTGTTACATTTCTGGCACAAAGAAAATTTAAAAAAATTTAGATATTCAATTTTCTAAACATTTTCGTTGCACCAGAAACATGAATGTGTATATAACAGCACGTTGGCTAAAAGTGTTATTTGTGACTACGTGATGACAATTCAAAACTTTTCTGATTTGTTTCATCGAAACTCATCTAAAAAAGTACATACATACATACTTACATGGCACACCTATATAAACACATGAGTATCCCATAGCTTTTCATAGTCCCAATAATGAGAGGATTATAACCTAACATTTTCTACCGTGCCTAAGTTCTTGTGGTATCGCAGTCATAGCTGATGACTCTTAGATACTAAAAAGAAAAGAAAAGTTCTTCTTCAATTGACATTTATAACGTGGAAGGATGCCTCGATCCTTCTGGACAAAAAAAAATATTTTACATTTCGGGATTGCCATAAAAGAGCTCGAAAATCCCGTGTCACAAAACTGTAAAAAATTGGCATCATTACGAGTACATCTGCGTTCAAATGTGAGTCATTTGCGACATAAATAAATAAATTCCTTGAACTTGTTTGGCTACTCCTACGTTTTGTTTACAAATGTTGAGTGATTGATTGAAATATTGATGCATAGAGGTTTAGTGTATATACATATCAAACCAGATTTCTAACAACAACAACCACAGTAACAACAAAGTTTATAATAAGAAATTTTGCTCTTGGTAAATGTTTGCTGATTTTACAAATGCATAGAACTGTGATGTATCCAGCACTCGAAAGCAGCTCACACGGCAGGTGAGTAAGCAGATAGCACAGCAAATCGTTTCAATTTGATTAGATTTAGTAAAGCCAAAGAGCTAGAATCTCAAGCCACAGTGGTTACATACATATTTACAAGAATACTATGTTTGTATATTTACTCGAATGTCACTTGAGATAAGCATTTCTATAGTTAGTTTGTTATTGTGAGGTACTTTGCGGGACATGTGAAGACATGCATGGATGATACCCCCTTCGCATTCTCACTCAATTTCTGTTTTTGACATTGGTGAATAGTGTTTATGCAGATCTATATTTCTGTCTTATCAGAATCTGCCTATCGTGAAAATTGTAGAAGATAATTCATGGATGAAAGGGGTATGTACACAACTTTTCAATATGAATTGTGGAAGAAGGGGGTATGTTCCGATTTTTTCATATAAAACACTAAATTATGCTTTTTATTGCATATTATGCAACGTCTTTTATGGCTTTTCATAATTTTTTTGTCAGTTTTCCATAAAGATTTGAAAAAACGTCAAATGTTTAAGCAAAACTTTAAAGCAGTAGTCGGCACTCAGAGAGCGCTTTCTATGTTAAAGCATTGGAGTTTTCCTCCCAGGAAAGTAATTGCCGGCCTATGCTTTAAAGCCGATTTTCTCGTTTCACTCAAAATGCGACATACCCCCTTCATCCATGCATGTCTTCATGTAGAATGGAGTAAATTCCAGGTAGCGGTGTACATGGAGTATGAGTGACATTTTCAATGTTAGCAGAAATTTGTAAACCGTACTAGCACTATTACAAGGGTATTATAATTATGTCCACATAACGGTTTTACGTAACGGTACAAAATAATAGAGATAGATATAGAGTTCCATATATGAAAGTTCTTGGGTTGAAAAGAGGACTTGATTAAGGCATGTCCTTCCGTCTGTCCGTGTACACGATGACTTTAGTGAAGATTTAAATATTTGCGTGCAATTTGGTATACAGGTTACTTTCTGGCCAAGGTAGGTTGCCAGAGAAAATAGGCGAAATCGGATGATAACCACGCTCTCTTTTTGTCGATATCGAAAATTTCGAAAAACACCTAACTTGAAGAGAAATTGAGGTAGTTACATGAAATTAGATATACAGGTTACTTTCTGGCCAAAGTAGATATGTTGCTAGTGAAAAAAGCGATATCGGCTGATAACCACGCCCCCTTTTTCGATCTCGACAATTTCGAAAATCACACAAATTGACTTATCTCGGCAGCTGAAATGGCTAAAATGATATAATTTTATAGGTGAATCCCCTTGGTCATTCTCTTATGATTTTTTCCTAAATTTTTTTTAGTGGGCGTGGCACCGCCCACTTTTAAGGAAGTCATTTTTGAAAATTTGACTGGTCGTAACTCTTAAACTGATTAGGATAGAACGATGGAATTTGGCACAAAGCATACTAGTATCGATGGGAGTATACCTGATGAAACTGGATAAAATCGCCCTCCAACCACGCCCACTTTCGATATCGAAAATCACACAAATTGACTTATCTCGGCAGCTGAAATGGCTAAAATGATATAATTTTATAGGTGAATCCCCCTGGTCATTCTCTTATGATTTTTTTCATAAATTTTGTACAGTGGGCGTGGCACCGTCCACTTTTAAGGGAGGCATTTTTGAAAATTTGACTGGTCGTGACTTTTAAACTGATTAGGATAAAACGATGGAATTTGGCACAAATCATACTAGTATTATTGGGAGTATACCTGATGAAATTGCATAAAATCGCCCTCCAACCACGCCCACTTTCGATATCGAAAATTTCGAAAATCACAAAAATTGACATATCTTGGCAGCTGAAATGGCTAAAATGATATAATTTTATAGGTGAACGATCGAATTTGGCACAAAACATACTAGTATCGTTGGGAGTATACCTGATGAAACTGGAGAAAATCGCTCTCCAACCACGCCTACTGTCGATATCGAAAATCACATAAATTGAAATAATTCGGTAACGGAAATTTGGTAAATCCTCCTAGAGCCTAATGATTGTTATCCCGTTCTAAAAATTGCCGCTGGGTATTGAATGTTCGGTTCACCCGAAATTAGACTTCCTTATTTGTTTTTTTTCTAGTTTTAAGTAGTCTATGTTTCAGTTTGGATAAGGTGATTTGACCTTATCGTGACTTTATTCAGCGATTTATTTGCCCTAATGCTGTATAAGATATTTCGAGCTCTGTTGCCCTTTGGCCAAAACCCCCAAAAGGTTAAGCGCCCATTAACCAGTGATGGAACTCCTTTTCTCGACACTGATACTTCAAAAACTCTTTGTAAAAAAGTATCTTAATGCCACCAAACTGTAGGAAACTTTTTTAATGATACCATTTCGAAAGAAATCCTTAAAGTGCAATATCGCTTAAAATAAAGAAAATCTTTTATGCGCAAAACTTTGTTGTTCTTTATTCCCTGAAGATATTTTAAAACTTTCACATAAATATTAAATAATCATTGCTGCCATTAGCTGTGCAACCTCTTTTGTCTTTATTTTAAACATATGTTTGTACGAATGATCCATGGTAACCGTGTGCATATGTATGTTGATTTATACATGCGTACCTATTCGAGATTTACGCCGATCGCTCAATTGGTGGCAGCGGCGTAGTTCTCGTAGTATACCGGCGGCGGCGGCGCACAAGAAATCGGTGGCGGCCTTTATCGGCGTGATAAACTTTGAGAACTACAATTGGAGTCGCTGGTGCGCCGCCATAAAAAAAGTTGCGGCGGCGCTCGAAAAAAAATATAAATCGGCTGCGGCGGCGTAAATCTCTAGTACCAATAGCTATGTATGTACAATTTTCCATTCCATGCGTATAAGTCTGCAAATGACAACTGATTGTGGCGTACTGAAGAAACATTTTTTTCAAAGAACTTAAAACTCCAGAGAAATCAAAATAGCTGCTGTGAGTGCCAATACACATACATATACATATATGAAGACATGCATGGATGAAGGGGGTATGTCGCATTCTCACTCTATTTCTGTTTTTGGCATTGGTGAATAGTTTTTATGCAGATCTATATTTCTGTCTTATCAGAACCTGGCTATCGTGAAAATTGTAGAAGAAGGGGGTATGTACACAACTTTTCAATATTAATTGTGGAAGAAGGGGGTATGTTCCGTTTTTTTTCATATAAAGTACTAAACATAAACTTATGCTTTTTATTGCATATTATGCAAAGTCTTTTATTTTCAAATGTTTAAGCAACACTTTAAAGTCAATTTTCTTGATTCACTCAAAATGCGACATACCCCCTTCATCCATGCATGTCTTCATATATAAAGCAATACACATTATTCTGTTGTTGCATACACAACGTGAACTCCTACATCTGCCAAGCAATAAAGTCAAGATGTTTGTAGTAAATCCAAAGGAATGAATGAATGAAATAAAGCGAAAGAAATATAATAATACTACAACAAAAGTAGAAAAATAAAATAAAATTCCGTGAGAGATAGTTATATAGTTGATATGTGTAGTTTGTGAAAAACATATATTTATAGCAATTTATAAAGCGAAAACTGAAGAAAATACTCGTTTCTCTTCAGTCACAAATGTCTTGTATCACATGGCCCTTTGAAGTGATTTGAATTTTTTTGCTTTTGACTTTTTTATTTACATTTGCTTTATCAGACAAATCATATTTTCTTACGATTTTTCACATTTATTGTTAACGCCCTTGTGGCCCTTAAAATCGCGTTGAACATTTGAAGTAGTGTTGGGAGTTTCGAAATCACTCACAAGTTGCTCTCTGCCACTTTTAGCTATGTGATGTTCTATTGTATGCGATATGATGATGATGGTATGATGTGATGTGCTGCTGAGCGACTAATGTATGATATGATGTAATGTGCTGCTGAGGGAATGAGGTACGCGAAGTGATGATATGATGTGATTTGCTGCTGAGAAACTGATGCTTTTGATGAAGTATCGTGGATGCGTGTAGCTGTCGAGTTTAAAAAAACTAAAGTCGTTAAGATACTAATTAATTGATTTGATGTGAAGGGAGGTTTTGATAAAGTAAGACGTTGTAGGTGTATTTAAAAAAGGTAAATTGGTTCAATTTGAGGTACATGTGATACCATGTATTTCTAGTGGATATTGTAAGTACTTACTTTCCAAAGATAGCCATCTAACCGCCTAGTCGATTTTGACCGTCCTAGATGAAATATCATGTGATGTGTGACTTAGTTAATATAAATTGTTATGATGTGATGTGATGAGAGACAGTGGACCTGAGAACTGGATCACGGATGAATAGAACTTCAAAAATAAAATTGGAGGTAATTCTGTCAGGAGATTTGGAAAAGCTGCAAGTCAAAACTGACTGGTCAATATAGCGTCTTCAAATCAAAAGTGACAGCTTTCAAAGATAAAGTAAATATGATGCGATGAAGTGATTCCACGGGTAGGGGGTTCAATTTAATTTTATTTCTGCGAATGTCTGCCGTCAATCCTTATCATCATCATCATCATCATCATCATCATCGTCAATCCTTATCAGCTTCAGCTATATGACAATCAGCACTATCTGGGTCCTGGGTAAGTGTAAGACCGATTTTTGAGCCCGTTTCAGGGTTCCGTTGCTCACCTGTGATAATGTGCGGCCAAGATAAAGGCGTCCTATTTTATACGAAGACGTGTGAATAATAAAGCAGTAAACTTTTCCGTCGGACAACCTGCGCGCAGTACAAATATTCCGCTCTAGCAGATACTCTCTAGGAACAAAATTAGGCCTAACGATGACACCAGCAGTGATAGTATTTTTCTGACTCACTGGTAAATCCAGCTGTTGACTATACATTGTTCTCACAAATCTTGATGTACAGCTAGTAGTAATTAAAGGTCTCAAACTAGATTGCGATTAAAATGTTTAATACCTTTAAAATCTAGGTCATATAGAGCAATTAAATGCATGTGACAAAATTTAAGCAATAAATATTCTTAAAAATTTAAAAGAAAATGTAAACCACATGCCAATGTTCATTTAAATTTTTAATTGGTTTGTCACACAAGCATTCACTGTCAGATAAGTGCCACAGACAGGCAGTCCATAAGTAACTGTTCACTACAAAGCCTCTACTAAATACAAAAGCAGATTGCTTGTCCTATTTCACATTAATAATCCTTATTCTTACCGCAACTGCAAATAAAGGTCTGCAAAAACAAAACAAATTCAAGTTTTCGGACTTTTACATAGTTGCACTACATTTATTACTCGTACGAACTTCATTACAATCGGAATTGAATGTTACTCATACGCCCCATCAATTCGGATTATAATTTTACTTGCGATCCTTAGGTGCTCGAAGGGCTATTTATTATCTACCTTAAGAATGTACATATATAAATGTTGGTAGATAAGTATATATATGAACTACGTAAAGTATTTCACTTTATCTACTCACAATGCGATAGGTCACTTCCAACTCATAGGTCTAAATATTCATACACTCACACAAACGCATGCTTGGTATGTATCTAAAGTACAACACTATAGATTTTTGCGGTTGAAATCATGAAAAATTACTGCAGTCAAAGAAATTCTATTGCTTTGATATTTTATTGTTGTTTTTGTAACACTCGGAAGTTGATCAATATTGAAGTGCATTATAGCAGCATTTCCGTAGCTAATAAAACTTTACGCTTGACTTTCCTTCTGAGTTTAATGTATGCGCCTTAAATGGTTTAGAAGAAAATATCAATTATTTTATAAAAAAAACATATTATAAACATAAGTAAATACCAATTATAAAGTTAAGTTGATAAATTTGAAAGTTAAATTGATTATGTTGATTGATAATGTTGATGTAAATAGTACTAGTACCCTCGGTATAAAAATCCAAAAATTTGCTTTATTTGCAAAAAAATCCCCTTGCCACATTCAGTAAGATCAAAATTAATTTAAGTACCTGGGTGGCCGAGCTTGCCCGGTGCTATCAATTTAGCGCTAACTTTACTTACCCAAGATGATCCCAAAATGACCCTAAAACAATCCCGAAATAATCCTAAAATGATCCCAATAAGACTCCTAAATTTTCCAGAAATGATCCGAAATTGAACCCAAAAGGACCCAAAAATGATCGCAAAATAATCCCAAGATGATTCCCAAATGACTCCAGAAGCAACCTTAAATGTACCCAAACTAATCCGAAAATGACCCCAAAATAATCCCATAACGACCCTCAAATGTTCCCAAAATGACCCAAAAATTATCCCACAATGATCCGAAAATGATCCCAAAATAATCCCAAAATGACTCCAAAATGATCCGAAAATTAGCCCAAAATTGTCCCAAATTAATATAAAATTGAACCCAAAATTATCAAAAAATAGACCCAAAATTAACCCAAAGTGACCCCTAAATGATCTCAAAACGATCCCAAAATAATCCAAATATGATCCCAAAAATATACCTACAATACAAATACAATAAGGCAAAATGGTAACCCTGGGCGGCAACCCTACTTGAAATATTTTAGTTGGTATGTCGGCGAAAATACCTTTCATTTGATAACCATATTAGCATATCCAGGACCATAATTTAAAAAAATTGCGATAGGTGGCGACTCTGTACACCCTCAAGTGGCAACCCCCAAGTGTTAGAATCCATCATACTATCTATATGCCATATTCCATCCAAATCGGTCAAGCGGTTCCCGAAATAGTCCGGATATACAAACATACTGCGGTAAGGTCGTAACCCTAGGTGGCAACGAAAATACCTTTCATTTGATACCCATGGCACAGCAGCACAACTGGGTATAAATAAAGCTAATAAATTGTGTGCTAAAAATTTTGAAAATTTTCCAGAAACTAGTATGTTAAACTAAAACGATATGGCGCCAGTAACAAGCAACATTAAGAGCTACATATAAACATAAAGTATTCGGAAAAGTAAAAAACAACAAGAGCGAGAAATGAAAAAGAAGGAGACTAGTAAATGTGTTGCATTACTCGCAAATTAATTACTCAACTATGTATGTACCGTAAAGCAAATATGTCAAATACACTTGCAATGTGGCAATGTGTCGTACATACATATACATGCATATGTATATGTTATATAGTTGCATGAACGCCTGCATACAAAGTATTTAAAACTATGTCTTTTGTTTGTTGCTTTTGAGATGTTTTTTTTTTTGTAACCTCTTCACTTGCGTCACGACAATAAAATAAAATAAAAAAATTAGAATATTACAAAAATAAAATTTAAAATAAAAACAAGTTAAAATGGCAAGCACATAAGTGCCGTAAAGTGCATAAAAATGCATATGTATGCATGGCTTTGAGTTGCAACATTAAAAGTGGCATGCCACACGCATGCATACAAGTCTTGCAAAAGCAACAGTCATAAAACAAGTGGATAAAAGTGTAAAGCAGCAAGGTATTTGCCACCTGGTAAGTATACACGCAAACACACGGACTTGATACATACGCACACATCAATAAATGCTTGCTCATATATGCCCTGCAGGGAAAACTATAGCTGAAGTTGGAAATATCTGGTCCAGAACTGGTGCGGTAGCGTCAAATTAGGACATATACTTTTTTTTTTAAAAGATTTAAAAATGCGAGTGGCTAAGGGTTCCGCATGCCCTTGATTTGCTCCGATTTCCCTACTGGGTATATTTTATAGTGATTACACACATAATTTCATATTTTATTTTCTCTTTGCTATATTTTATTTGCCAGTGTTGCTGGCAGTTGTTGTTGTTAGTATTGCAGTGTAATGTCAGCTTAATGTTACTTTATGGTACAAGTAAGATTTTCTTTGAGCCGTTATGTAGCAACAAGCCCACAAGGACCTTGCAATGGGCGTGTAAGATGTTGTTACTACCGGCATTTGCGCTATAGATTTCCCTGTGTGCTTCTTTTCAAAACCTTCAATCAGTTTGTGTGCCACCTTTAGGTATCAGATAGCTCCTACTGCTCACCTTTTTATAGGTATGTATGCTACACTTTAAAAGTTAGTACTCTTGGATCTTCTAATTCTCTTTTATCTTAATTGTTATACCCAGTAGTGCTAAAATGCGTATACAGGAAAAAATTAAATAAAATAAAAATATGTATATAAAATAAGGTAAAATAAAATTAAATAAAGCAAAATAATATAAAATATAATTAAATTTAAAAAAACATAAATTAAAAAAAGATAAAAAAAATAAAAAAAAAAATAAAAAAATAAAATAATATAAAATAAAATAAATTAAAATAAAGTAAAATAAAATAAAAAAAAATAAAATAAAATAAAATAAAAAATAAAAAAAAATAAAAAAAAAAAATAAAAAAATAAAATAAAATAAAAAAAAAATTAATTAAAAAAAAAAAATAAAATAAAATAAAATAAAATAAAATAAAATAAAATAAAATAAAATAAAATAAAATAAAATAAAATAAAATAAAATAAAATAAAATAAAATAAAATAAAATAAAATAAAATAAAATAAAATAAAAAAAAAATAAAAAAAAATAAAAAAATAAAATAAAAAAAACATAAAATAAAAAAAAATAAAATAAAATAAAATAAAATAAAATAAAATAAAATAAAATAAAATAAAATAAAATAAAATAAAATAAAATAAAATAAAATAAAATAAAATAAAATAAAATAATATAAAATAAAAGTGCTACCAAAACTGACTACTGTGTATATAAGAATACATATCATGCATGCAATCAAGACTTTCCTCCTTATTACTGTATCTGCTTTTGCCACCTTTCATTTCTGCTTCGTACTTACCAACTTTGATAGCTGGTTTCTGCCTCTCGGCTGTGGAATCCCTATGCATGGCTTGTAACAAATTTCAAAACTATGCAAAGTTGTGATTACAAAGTAGGACGAAAATTTAAGTACAACAAAGTAGATATGCATTTGAGTTGCAACAATGTTCGCAATAACCTAAATACCCCAAATAGGTGGTTTTTGCGTCAAACTGCCATGGTTCGCCGTTGCTTCACCGCCTCTAATTGACGTCAACGTTAACACTCTTACTCTTTAATTTGTGCTCTGTTTAACTTTCTACGTACGCTGTTCACTTCTAGGCTTAACTCACTTAGCACACATTTTAAGTTCTTTTAAATTTTTTTTTGTCCTCTCTATTCTTCAAGCACCTGGTAACTTTCCACTTGGTTTCTTGCCACATTGCTTCATGCTTCCTTTGCTTTCTGCTAGTATTTTTACATCGTCTGATTCTTTTGGTTTCGAGTGCAACGTTGCACATCGTAATTTTTGGCAACACCATTGGCAACACGGCGGTAGCGTTATCTAGTGACTTGTGGGACTTGTGTTGCCTTTGCTGCAGTTACAACTTGTACGAGTTTGCTTCGTGCCATTTTGCCATTTACCGCTTGCTACATGCAACATAATCTGCTGCCAATTAGTTTGGCGTAGATGAAAATAAACGATTCTGGATGTCTGTAAATATATGACATCAGATCAGATAGTATATGCTAATAAGACAAAAAATTGCACCATAAAAGATGTAAAAATATCACATCAGTAAGTATATCCTGATAATACATCACATCACATCGCACCAAAAAAGTATCATCACATTAAAAGTATGTCGATATACATCATTTAACATATGACAACATACTATCAGCATATCATACATTGATAAGACGAGTTATTATATATCATATCACATAATATGACGTAAAGTGAAGTATATACCTCAGTTATCTTAGAAATTAATTCAATCATAGACATATAACCAATATAAGGAAATGATAAGACATTGAATCTTATACACATGTACGTACTTCTGTAATGTGCTCATAACAAAGCTTGAAATATTATATATATGTATTAAATCATTAATAAGTTTAAATTGAAAAATTACCTCTACTCAATATTTGCCTCACTTTATATGTAACATTTCATTACTCAAAAACTTTCCTTAAAAGTCTTTTAGCAACAAAAACTTTTTTAATTTTTCAATTTAAGTGAGTAAACAAAATAAACTACACAACACAGTAACAAGTCATTTTTATTGCCATGCAAACGAAATGCCTTTTATCACATCACTTCATAAGCCCTTTCGCCAACAATTTCAGCCCTTACATTTCGCAGCGTCTTTTATCATTTTGCATACAATCACGTCGGTAACACGCGCAATTTGTCTTTTGTTTGCAGCCACGGCGGCTGTTATGAGATATTAAGAAATAAATGATTTTATACTGCGGTTATGACGCATCTTTTTTATTTTATATTCCACGTTTATTATTATATGAATGCCATACGGATATATGTAGGTATGTATGTCCAAAAAAGAATGATCGAAATCATGCTTCGTACGCAAAATATTAAGCAAAAACGAAAGACAACAACAACTTATTTATACTGGTACATTATCTCTCAAGCTATTGAAGTGCATAAAAGACAGCGAGTGGAAGTAAATAATAAAGATTATATGATATTAAATTTAACAAAGCGCGCGAATCATATGTTTTTTTCAGCGAATAGGTTTAAAGAATAGAGAAATGTGCCACACAGATAGAATAAGAGTATCTTTTTTCGTTTTCGAGGAGCTAAATTAACAAAGTCACTAGTGATAGAAAAATATGCAAGAAATCCCATGACTGGGTATTGAGTTGCTGCTGGCTTTGTCTAATTAATTGTGCTTATTATGGTTTGAGGTACAATTGTTGTCCTTTTCTTTTTATATCAACTACTCACGCTTCATTCAAGTTTATGAAAACTTATACCTTCTTCACAAAATTAACACATTTCGTTTTTTATATTTTCGTTACATTCACTAACCCTTTTGAATTTGTGTTTCTAAAGTAACTACATAGGTTTTTGTTGGTTATAGCAAAATATTGAAAGAAAAAACTGAATAAAACTTATTTAAATATGGTTGGCGTTGAGTAAACTAAGAGTACGGTTAGACATGCGTTCAAGTGCACCATGGCGTATACGTAATCCGACCAAACTTTCTCCCTAAATTTATGGCATAAATAATTGACTAAAAATTTCAATTATGCCAATAAAAATGACAGCTAGTTTGTACCAAAGAAAAGGGGTTTGGTTTTGTTTGGAAAAGTTTAAAGCATATTTAATTTAAAGTATTAAAGATACTTAAACTTTTCTGTAAATAGTGAAATTCAGGCAAAGGTACCGAGAAGTTTTTAATATAAAATAAACTAAAAAAAAAAAATAAAATAAAACAAAATAAAATAAAATAGAAAAATAAAATAAAATAAAATAAAAAAATAAAATAAAATAAAATAAAAAATAAAATAAAATAAAATAAAATAAAATAAAATAAAATAAAATAAAATAAAATAAAATAAAATAAAATAAAATAAAATAAAATAAAATAAAATAAAATAAAATAAAATAAAATAAAATAAAATAAAATAAAATAAAATAAAATAAAATAAAATAAAATAAAATAAAATAAAATAAAATAAAATAAAATAAAATAAAATAAAATAAAATAAAATAAAATAAAATAAAATAAAAAAAAAATAAAAAAAAAAAAAAATAAAAAAAAAAAAAATAAAAAAAAAATAAAAAAAAAAAAAAAAAATAAAAAAAAAAAAAATAAAATAAAATAAAATAAAATAAAATAAAATAAAATAAAATAAAATAAAATAAAATAAAATAAAATAAAATAAAATAAAATAAAATACTCTTTCAATATAAAACAACAAACAAAAAAACCAGGAAAGCTGTCTTTAATTACAGGCGTTATAGCCCAAAATCCGTTAATCGAAAAAATCGATTGTATGGGGGCTATATGAAATGTTTATCGCATCTCAATGATTTTGAACATCGCAATTTCACATATAAAAATAGCAACTCTTACAAAATTTCATGTTCCTACCTCATTAATTACAGGAGTTACATCCCAAATTCCGTTTATCGGAACAATCGATTGTATGGGAGCTATATGTATCGGTCCGATCTTGTTGGTTCCGACAAATGATTCCTATATTAGGAAATGGTGGTATACTTATTTATGCGTCCATCTCTTCTTCTTCTCATACTTACAAACATCGGACCAAAGTTATAATACCATTTCATATTCATGAAAGGCATAAAAAGAAAGCATAAAATAAAACAAAAAAAAAAAAAAATATAAAATAAACTAAAAAAAAAAAATAATAAATTAAGAAAAATAAATTAAAATAAAATAAAATAAAATAAAACAAAAAAAGAAATGATATAAAATAAAATTAAACAGAATAAAATAAAATAACTTCAGAATTTGCTGAAAATTTTAGAAGAATAGATAGATAAATTGATCCAAAATACTTATCGTCTGTTTTATAAGATATTGATAAACTATTTGCAGTCTATCAAGTGCCCCCTCTTCACTTCTTAAAAACCTGTGTCAGTGGACTCAAAGTTCCTTTTCCACTTTATGTTCATGCAGGGTATACAAAAAAAGTTTAAGAATTGCAATAGCTCATCGTTATGAGCTTGTCACTTGAACGAAACTTACTTTCCTGAAAGTTTCTGTATGTTTTTTTCATAAACACTATTTCTTATACAAATATATGTACATACCTCCATGCGTCAACGAAACTAGCTCTGTACCGTCGTTTTGCTCTTGCGTCGTGCACTGCTCTTTAAAACTCAACCAAATTCAATTCAACTGTTCATTTGACTGACTCAACTTTCCTCTTTTCTGATTTTGCTCTACTTCTACTATGAGTCAATCTTCTTTTGCGTTGCAGTAAAAATTGGTGGAGTGGCCCCGCGGTCTTGCATTATCAACAACTATAAAGCGCACATAAATCGACAGACCGCGTATTGTAGTCGGAACGAAAATTAAGTCAATTTTCGTGCTGTTCGCTATTGCAGTGCACATCATCTGCTCTTAACAACATTTCTCTCCTCTCAACAGCTACTACTATAACCATTTTTGAAGTACAAAAGCCAGCAACAATAAAATTCAAAACGGAAGTAGGCATATGCAAACATAAAAACAAAAGTTTGGAGGAAGAAGTGAGATTTAAAGTTCTTTTTGATAGAAAAGCATTTTACGGTAAACGAAAGTTGTTTAGGGAATTATGTAGTTTTTGCTCGTGGAATATAGGGAAGCAAAATTTAAAAATAGGTAAAATATTAAGCTGAATACTCAATTTCTATTACATGTATGTAAATTGAAAATTTTTGGGAATTTTTTTCACTCCTTAAATCGCTTAAAAAAATTTGAAATATTTGGAATCAGTCTTTTGCAAGGAGGAGCTTTTCTGCGTATTTTTTGTTGTTGGATTTATATAGGCGCTTTTGTTATGAATGGCATATTCTTGGTGCTTCTGTTGTTACAAATAAAATAATTCTAAAATCCATTAAAATGTCTGTCCTGTCACCACTGCGGCTTTTCTTGTCTGTGCGACACACTTATCCATTCATGCATGTATGCTCAAACATAGCGCACAGTTGGTGACGCACGACAAAATTGATGCCGCTTTTACTTGATTTCATAAAAAATGTAAACGTACATATACATAACGTAAAGGACATAAATGCTTTTTATTATAAATAACACGAAGAATGCATTTCAGCACCAGCATCCATATGTATGTATTCATAAAGAGTGGTCTATACTGTATGCGAATATATGTAATACCTTCTATTGTTATGTCTGCATGTGTCAAGGGCAATGTGTCGTCGCTCCCAACGAAGACTAGCACGGTTCAGTCAGTGTGGAAGACTAGCACACTGCGTCGAAGACTAAAACTGTTCAGTTTATTAAATTTTCATACCTTTTTACCTGCGGCTATGAGGGATTTTCTCCAATATACAAACAAATGAAATATGTAAATCAACAAAAAATTAATATTAATGGTACTTTCTGAGACAAGCCTAAACATTTCTTTTACGGATCTCTTAAACTTTTTTCAATGGCTTCATTCAACTATAGTCAAATTTCCTATTGCAGAATTTTGATACTTAAGTCAAAACATGTATTTTGTAATCTTCTTCGAGAATCTTAAACACAAATTTTTCAGGGTACCTTTTGGTAAAAGAAAATACCTATGTGCCCACTAAAAGAAGTAAGACCCCCTCAGCGATAGCAACTAGTTGAAATCTACCTAACAACTAGTTGGTGCACCGGGTCCAACTAATCAGTGTTTTGTCTTTTTTCCATATAAGCAACTGGCATTTTTTTACGTGTTGATGTCCTACGAAATGTCAATTGTCAGATTTCGACCAGAACATAGCAGTCAACTTTATGTATGATTTCCATAAAATGTACTAGTCCCCATACTAGTCCAAAAGGACTAGTATGAAATATACTAGTCCGATAGTTGTCCAAAACGCATTGAACCTGGACTAGTATGATTTCAACCAGAATTTTCATGACTTACCCTTTATTTTATCATTTACCTTTATTTTCATGTTTATTCTTAAGAAAGTAGCGACTACTTATTTGTATTTACCCTATCACGAAAAAGCATCTGTGAATTATAAGAGAAAAAAGAAGCAAACGAAAAGAATGAATTTTGTATTTTTTAACTGGTATGGAATAGATTATTCCTGGCTAGTATGAGTTTTGCCAGAAAATTATAGTTGTATACTAGTATTTTTCTGACTAGTTTGAGGTTTCGTTGCAGGGACATTAACAAAAATTAAAACCGTTACGGTTACTTTTACGGTTATGGTTTCGGTTGCAGTCCTTGATTTACGGTGAGTAAAAAGATGTTGTATTTTAAAATTTAAATTTTGAACAGCTTGTTCCTACAAAAGGAAATATTTTTTGAATATCTTAAGCAGATTTACTTATCTAATATTGTGTAAGACTATTCTCACAAATTCAAGCTAGCAGAAAACAGATTTTGCCTATTCAGTTTTTGTCACATTAAATCACAATTTTTGGAACAAAAGTCATAAATATTTGTGCAGCAGTAGATGTGACTACTATAAACACAATTTCGTTAATAATTCAATTTCGATTTAATAGGACTTTGGCTATTATTGCTTATATTGCCACATCCATACGAATATTTGTACGTATGATGCTATTTATTTGTCGTGCTGTTATTGCATTTTGTTTGCTTTCACTACATCTCCTTCTAAGGACTCTACACTAAGCTTGGCATCTTGTGACTGACTGACATTTCATAAGTTTGACATTTATGAATAAGCATCACAATCGTTTGGTGGAATTTGCGCACAAGCTGGATAAACGAATACAAGTATGTTTCTGGTGGCTTTAGTTGGTCATACAATATGCTTTACTGGCGATAATCTTTGAAATTTTTGAGTGAATTCAATTTTTTGGTCCAATGGAGCTGTTTTTGTATTATATTCAAATCGTAAAACTTGAAGACTTATTTAAATTTAAGTGTTTGTATTTTGAAAACAATGGGGGGAGGTACAGACACTTGGTTTGGGTAGGGTTTGATTTGAAATTCACACTAACGCTAATAATAATTTTCGAGTTCATTTGGGCCAGGAACCAAAACCTGTAAGTAAAAATCGGCCATCATCTAAAGGAAACTACCTTTTTAGTTCACGTTTATCTAACATAAACGCTTAATATTTAAAACCACGTTGTGACATTGCTCTCAATATAACTTAATTATTTTACTTCTTCATAACTTCATTAAATATTTGTTTCTCTTTGTGGCCAACAACACAAGTTTCTTAAAGAAAAAAAAAAAATATATCAAATGACGTGAGCAAATACACAAGCGCCTGGGTCACAGAGGCGCAATGCAATCAAATTCTCAGCTCTGAAAGTCACGCCTTTTCTTCTTTAAAAGTAAAGAATTCACTAGTCAGGTGCTTCTTCCGCTCCGCCTTTATTTTGTGCTTTTTTTGTGAAATTTATAACGTAATTGTCTTAAAAAGTAAATTAAGCTTCGTTTGATGCCCACTCAGCGCTTTCGTTTAATAGGATTAAAAAATTGTTTGCCAGGCGGGACTACGTGATGAGAGTAATTTTTCGCGCAATGATAGTATCACTGGTCAAGAGTATCTCACAATTTTTTCAACAACGTTCTGATGTGCGTTTGCTTGATGTTTTATTTAATTTGTCTTAAAAGTAGAGAAAAAGTATAATAAGGAAGCGGAGAAAAACTTTCTCTTAAATGTTTAATGCATTGTCAAGGGAAATCGTTGCTCGCAATAAAAAAAGTAACATCAAAAAGAATAAAGTTAAGATAGGTATGTTCAAATTAGCTAGCGAATAGGCGTTAGATGCCAAAGATTAACTTTTAGCAACAGAAATTAATTCAGAATTTGATGAAATTTTGTATAGAAGTACATCTTACCAACCCAAACACAACCTCTTTTTTAAAAATTTCATTTTCGAAAAATTGTGGGCGTGGCAAGGTATCGAAGTATTCGAAAAATGAAGATAATAGAGGTACTTTTAAAGTACGGAATGGCTTTACCGATTTCAAAGATCTTCATACCATTAGAAAGGCATTGAATTTATCTTTCAAAAAATATACTAGGGGTCTTCTCTCTAAATTTTTTTCATAAAAAACACAGGAAATTTACACAATATTGTCAAAATTGGAAAATTTTCTTTCAAAATTTTTTCCATGAAACATCAAAATGCGTGTGTTTTATGTTCTTGCATTTTGCAATTTTGACAATAGTGTCTTAAATTCTTGTGTTTTTCATGGAAAAAATTTAGAGAGAATACCCCTACTGTAAAAATTTTGAGTACACTGAAAAAAAAAAAATGTTTTCCAAAATAAAATTTGAAACTGAAAAAAACACTTCAAAGATCAAGAGATTTTGAAAAATAAGAATCTTTTTTAGAAAGGTCTATATAACATAACAAATCTGAAAACTAAAATGGCGTTTTTTTCTTTTCTTTTTTAATTTATTTAAGTAAATGCATCTCTTGGTTACTTTCTTATATTTTGATATCACGCGTAAACTAATCAATCAAAGCAGCGATCATAAGTTTGTTCAAGTTTATCGTAGAAGGAGTCCTTCTTTGAGTCGTCCGTCTTCTCAGTCGGCGCATAGGCGCCAATAAATGTTATGTTGAAAAACCTCGCCTTGATGCAGATCGCAGCGAGACGCTCGTCCTCGGAGTGAACGCTAGTACTTGGCGGCAAAGTCTCTTTCCCACCACGAATCCTACACCACGCGCTTTGCCGCGTTTCTGGCCACTGTAGTATACGTCACAAGGTCCGATGGTCGTCTTTCCTTGTCCCGTCCATCGCATTTCCTGCAGGGCGGTGATGTCAGCCTTTGCGTTTACGAGGACATCAACCAGTCGGGCAGCGGTACCATCCCTTGAAAGGGTCCGGACATTCCAGGTACATTGCCTAATATCCTTCTCGTAGACCTTGTTTCGTTTTGCCGGGTCGTCAACATTAAAGGGAGTTCTCATCCGAGGCTTTTCTTTGCTTTTCATTGAAATTAAGTTTTTACGTGGCGGGTCCAAAACCCAGCGCACAACCCGTCTCCGGGATTTTGAAAAAAATATTCACACATTTATATAGCGAGCCGCTTGCTACAAGACAGCCGCACCATGTGGTAAACAGACGCTGCGAAAAAGACCCCGGTGAGCCATTAAACCAAGTATGTCAGAGCGGCACTACCGGGGCTCCCTCTCTTTCTGCCGCGAGCCTAGGTAGGTCACGTTTCCCAGAGTGCACGAACGAGGACGTAAGAGTCGGGATTGAGCAAGGTCACTTAGCAACCACACTCCATTACACTCCAGTTAGAGAAACATGCAGGGAAATAAATTTGTGGCAGGGCAACGTCTGCGGGTCAGCCAGAAACAATATATAAAATTATATTTGTTCAGTTCGGTTTTCGATGAAATATACTTACTCTATGATCTTTGAATGAAAAAATTACTTAATAATTATCGGTCCCCTTACTGACCTTTTGTCAACTGCAGGTCCATAGCGAAAGTAGCTGCATTTTTCTAAGAGTCTCTAAAGAAAATTTCTATCAAGTTTTTGCCTCATGCTCAACTTATACATGCAATGGCGCCCGCACACAATAGCATTAGTGGTCGGTCAGGCTGAATGCGAAGTGCGGCTGGGCATTGTGGTCAGGGACTGCGTTGCGTTTGCTGTAAGTTTGATTAGGTCCATATCAAATAGAACTAAACTTTGTTATGTGTTTGTTGTTTTCTAAACTGTTTTTACTCTTGTGAAATCAATTTTTTCAGCGGAGAAGACACAATAACAGTTTTGTAGTTTTAAAGCTTTTTCGACAATTTTTTTTAAATTGTGAGAGCTTTATTAATATTGTTATGTGGGATAGAAAATTTGAGGCAATATATATGGAGTATTCTCTCCTTAATTTTTTTTTTTTAAGAAATAACACAAGATCTTGCTAGACTATTGTCAAAAAATTTTCCAGCAAGACAAAAAAAAAACACGTATTTTGATGTTGCAGGAAAAATATTTTAAAGCAAAATTTTGCAATTCTGACATTAGTCTGTTAATTTCTTGTGTTTTTTATGAACAAAAATATATTATGCTACGATATGGAATCGCCCACTAAAAGTATTTTTCTACCAGTTTGTATGTATTTAGAACATAGGCCGGCAATTACTTTCCTGGGAGGAAAACTCCAATGCTTTAACATAGCAAGCGCTCTCTCCGTGCCGACTACTGATTTAGAACCATTTTGAGTATGCCATCAACACGCAACGGTAATGAAGTTCAGCGAATGAGAGAGAAAGATAAATGTGAGTGCATTTTTTAATGCCGATTTTTGTTTAACAAATCGTTTCTCTGGTAGAACAATGACGCAAATGTTAATTTTCAAGTTACGAGTTAATGTGCTCAAAAGCTGTAAAAGCCATCAACTTGTCTGCTACAAAAGATTACGGCGTGAGACGCTTGTGAAGTTGTTCCAATCGCTCATAAAAATATTGAAACTTTCTTCACAAAAACTTATTAATTTACAATTGCCTCAAAGTTCCAGCGGGAAAGCGAAATATTCCCCAATGAAACGAACGAATTTATTTGGAGAGCCTATGTTTTACTGATCTGTGATCCGTCTTTCTGAGGAAATGCTGAATCACTTAGTAAAATTGCATTTGCTATTGCAGAGGTCAACATTAGCAATAAGCTTATAATTTGGATCCGACACCTAAAAAGTTAGTCAAGGAGAAAAAAACCTATCTTTCGTATTTTGGTTTTTGCAAAAATAATTTGAAAAATAATTTGAACTTTTGCAATGTCCCAGAAAATAATTTGTTGTCAAGTCGGCTATGACGTATATAACGCTCAAAAGGCATATCAGAAAGAAGTTCGCGACTTTCATATTACTTTTGGCGTCCTGAATGCAAACTCCAATTTTTGCCACTTTTATCTAAGACATTTCGCATTTACTACTTTATTTCTCGTTACTCAGATTTTAGCCAGCAGTAGTTGCAGCTCTGATGATGCTTTACTCTATCTATCTATACTTTACTACAGGGGTGGATCCACGGGGTTGGTTTTCAGGCTCAAACCACCCCCTTCGGGATCCAAAAAGTAATTCTTTTCACCAAAAAGATAGTAAAATTTACACAAAAAAACTATAATAAAAATTACATAAAAAAATAACAAAATTACACAAAAAATAGTAAAAATTATATAAAAATATAAAAAAAATTTCACAAAGATTATAGTAAAAATTATGCAAAAAATATAGTAAAATTGACAAAAAAAATACAGTCAAAATTAAGCGAAAAATATAGCAAAAATTAGTACAAATTACACCAAAAGTATGGCAAAAACTTCGCAAAATTAGACGAAAATGTAGTAAAAAATACACAAAAATATAGTAAAAGTTAACATTACGCGATAAGATTGTAAAAATTACACAAAAAATATATTAAAAGCTTCGCAATAAAATACAGTAAAAATTACACAAAAAATATGGTTAAAATTTCACAAAAAAGATAATCATGTGTATACAAAAAAAAGTAAAAATAATGCCAAAAAATAGTAAAAATTACACAAAGAGATAGTAAAATGTACACAAAGACTACATTAAAAATAACGCAAAAATTTAGTAAAAATTACAAAAAAATATAGTAAAAGTCGCGCAGAAATAAAGTAAAAATTACACAAAAATTTTTTACAAATAACGCAAAAAATATAGTTAAAATTACACAAAAGATATAAAAAAAATGGCGCAAAAATATAATAAAAAATTACCCAAAAAATATAACAAAAATTGCACAAAAATATGGTAAACATTAAGCAGAAAATATGGTAAAAGTTACGAGATCTTTTAAATTATCAAATCTGCATTTCAACTTCCCTGAAAAAATCTTCTACCAGGACAAAAATACACTGAAACAAAATGCATTACCGTGATGATTTAAGCCCATGTAAAGCTATAATAAAAGAATATTCAAGAAGGCTTCTGTCTTTTCCGATATATATATTTTTTTAAAGCATAAAAACCTAGTTTTGACAAACTGTGAATGAAAAATGTCTTCGAAATTAAAAAAAAAATTGAACCCCGACATCCTTCCCAAAATCGTGGATCCGCCACTGCTTTACTCATACTTGGTAGCTGTTTCTGCTCGTTTGAAAGCAAAAGCTCAAATCAACCATATGAATCTTCTTGGTTAGCCTTCACAGATGTTGGTAATTATAGCTGTGGCTTTTTGGTCTGAGTTGAGGCATTATCAACACATTTCCATACAGGCAATTTCATTCAGCTGAATATATTTTAGAACGTAAGAAAGAGTGATTGACTAATAGCAAAAAAATGCCGGGTGGAACCGTTTGTATGCATATTCCGGCGTGGTTAGATAGAATCGATTCTATTTTCGAAAGGATTAAATCGGATTTATATAATTTTTAAATCGCAAAAATGATGATTGAATTCGTGTCCTGTGCACTCCTGTTTTCTGTTCTGATCGCTCCTAGGTTGCGATTATAAACATCCGTTTTTGATTCCGTACCCGGCATATTCCACGGAAGTGTAAATGTATCCACACCCCGACATTTCCAAAAAAGCTTTCAATCTTAAGTGCGAATAAAATCCACAAAGATTCTGGAATAGTTTAATGTATGTACGACATATGTATCTATGCTACAACAACTTTTAAGTAAATATATTTGTTAATCAGAGACACGCACGCACTGTATATCTGTACATTCGCATTACTTCAAAGGCAGAAGCCATAACTTAAAGTGCATTTCCATTTATTTTTACAGATGCGTATGTGTATATGTTTGTTGTGATTGCCTTAATGAAATGGGTGCCTCTACTCTGAGTATGTATGTATGTATATGTATTCGAAAGTGCGTTGCACAGTGTAACATCCTCTTGATAGTTACAAAAATGAAGAAATAACATAACGAATTCGTTAAGGGCGAAGGACACATTTGACCGAAAACGACTTATCCTTGCCGTATCCAGGGTGCGAGTGAGTGCAGTGCATTTGGATACAGTAAACGGAAATATTTAATTTTAAGAAGTCAATTAAGAACCATAATTCATTTTTATAAGTATTTTTTTAAAAGTACTATAAGCTTACGATAAATGTATTTTACCAACGTGTTTCGTTGGGAAAATATTTACAATGATCGGGAAAAACTGTCGAATCAACGAAAGTGATCCCCTTTTGAACAACTGTAGTTTTGAAAACATATTTAATACCTAGTCCGGTCAAATTAGACAGTTGAAATAACAAAAATTCCAACAGAACAAACATTTTTTGCAGCAAGCTGAGGTTCACCGTCAGAAGAAAAAAATTTATTTGGGACCAAGGGTAAAAAATTTAGGTTTTTTTTTGGATTTTCTCGAAAACGGTAAGTTCTTTGGAAAAATTTACCTTAGACCTGAGTATAGATCTTAAAGTACTCTACAAAAACTATGGCTTAATAAAGTAGTTTACTTCATTGTTTATTGGGTATATTTATCGTTTAGTTGTATTAATTTTGGCTGCACTTGTTTTACTGTGCGTCGATTTGTAAAACGCATTTCATTCAAGGTAAACTATTTGCAAGAAATATATGTGAGTAAACAATTATGTAATGGCTTTTCGTCTTGTTAATGGATATTCAATTTGTAAATAAGTGTGTGTGGCTGTGTGTGTGCATTACTCAAGTGCAACGCATTAATCGTGTATGGTAATGTGTGTGGAAGGCATTCGAATTTTCATTTTGGACATCACTGAGTTTGATGCCTTGGTTGGTAGTTTCGAGGGTAATATATGATGTACGGAGAAGCCTAAAGTTCCATAAATCTTTCGAAGAAGCTTTCTGTCAAATAACTTCAGGAACGTCTTATCCATAAAGCATATTATCTACTAAGTTTGAAGACTTCGAGGGACTTCTAAGTGTACATACATTATTGTTAGCTTTATCGCTGATTCATATGTAAAAAAAACTCCTAACTATTATGAAATTAGACCCATCACATTTGACGTGGTTACCAAGGCGCAAATGAGCTGACTTTACATCACACCAGGGTCTTCGTGTTACCCACTTTTACTACCAAACAAATTTTAGCTGGAAAGCTACGTGCGGGCGTTTGCAGCGTAGAAAGACAAAAAGCCAGCACCTTATCCCCATTCAGCTACTTTGGCTATGAAAACATGCCAATACACACGCAAAATTACAAACATTCATAAAAGCATACCGGCCTGCATATGATGCATCGAAAGCAGCTAAAGCAACGCCAAAGAAAATTTGCTGCTGGTGGACATTTGGTCAATATGAATTGATTCAAGGAAAGCACACGTATGTACGTAAATGTTTGGGTGTTGGCGGTCTATGTGAATGTATCATGTTTGTACTTTGCCTGGCTCTCATTACTTCACGCGTACTGCCAGTAGGGTATTGACGATGTCAATGATAAAACTTTACTAAGTACGTACGGACTCCATATTATATACCCAATAGTGAATTGGGTTTGGAAATAAGGTAGTGGAAATAAAAGATGAGAAGAAATCACCAGAAGAATAAAAAGAAAAAGCGAGATACTATTTCAAATGTAAGCTAGAAAATTTCAGGACCGTGCGACGTCGTACTCTATAAATATGAGAAATTGTAAAGTATTTGTTCTTGTGGGGGGTACTTGTAACTAGCCATGGGTGACACTTGAGATGGTGCTGCGAATGATTTATATTGTTTTGGCGATGTTAGCGATCCTTCCTAAATCTATTTTTACCGAATTTCAGTTGTCTAGCATGAATAACGCCAGAGATATGCAGAATTAAAAAAGAAACAAAATTTTAATCTTAATTTTGCTGGATCTGTTCCTTTTTCTAGAATGGTTTGAGTTTATTACGTATATCTTCGTAGCGAATCTTTCCAGAGATATGCACAAAGAATAATTTTTGTCAACATGAACCATGTTAAACTAACAAGAAAGATCCTGTTAAATTTGCTTGAGGTAATGAGGCAGATAGTGTCGTTTTAACAGGAATTCATGTTAATTTAACAGGAAGTCATGTTAACTTAACACGAAGTTATGTTAACTTAACAAGAGCTTCTTGTTAATTTAACATGAAGTCATGTTAACTTTACACGAGTTTCATGTTAATTTAACAGGAAGTCATGTACGGACTCCATATTATATACCCAATAGTGAATTGGGTTTGGAAATAAGGTAGTGGAAATAAAAGATGAGAAGAAATCACCAGAAGAATAAAAAGAAAAAGCGAGATACTATTTCAAATGTAAGCTAGAAAATTTCAGGACCGTGCGACGTCGTACTCTATAAATATGAGAAATTGTAAAGTATTTGTTCTTGTGGGGGGTACTTGTAACTAGCCATGGGTGACACTTGAGATGGTGCTGCGAATGATTTATATTGTTTTGGCGATGTTAGCGATCCTTCCTAAATCTATTTTTACCGAATTTCAGTTGTCTAGCATGAATAACGCCAGAGATATGCAGAATTAAAAAAGAAACAAAATTTTAATCTTAATTTTGCTGGATCTGTTCCTTTTTCTAGAATGGTTTGAGTTTATTACGTATATCTTCGTAGCGAATCTTTCCAGAGATATGCACAAAGAATAATTTTTGTCAACATGAACCATGTTAAACTAACAAGAAAGATCCTGTTAAATTTGCTTGAGGTAATGAGGCAGATAGTGTCGTTTTAACAGGAATTCATGTTAATTTAACAGGAAGTCATGTTAACTTAACACGAAGTTATGTTAACTTAACAAGAGCTTCTTGTTAATTTAACATGAAGTCATGTTAACTTTACACGAGTTTCATGTTAATTTAACAGGAAGTCATGTTAATTTAACACGAAGTGAAGTTATTCAACATGGGCTTCTTGTTAAAATAACATGATCGATAGTGTTGAAAAAGTGTTAGAAAAGTGTTGATTTGACATGAACATTTTTCTGTGTGTGCAATATGAAAAATCCGATTAGTATAGGAGTTGTCACAGCCTCTTTCCCTTATCCTTCATATTCAAATTAATTTCGTACCGAATACTTCGAGAGATATGCACTACGTAAAATCTAATTAGTATAGGAGATCCATGTTCCGTGTTCCGGTGATTTGAACAATGAAAATTTGGATGTTCCACGCTCCTTTCCGTGTCCCGTTGATTTGCACTATGAAAAATCCGATTAGTATTGTAGGTTCCACGCCCCTTTCCATTATCGCCTACTTTTCTGGGGTTTTAGGAGATTATATCGTATGTCTTAGCCAACTTTTAGTTTAGTTTTTCTTTTCCCTTATCTTTCATTTATCTTTAGTTGTCGGCCATTACTTTGTACATCTTCGTATCGAATTTGCAGACCTGCAGAATACTTCCAGAGATATATGAAAATTTTCTAGTAGTATGTAGTACCAAATTTGGATATGATGGACCAGTCTGGTGAGTTTTCGCTTACATTATTGGGTATACGAAGAGTAGCAATAAATGCACACTAGCCATCGTTACTGTTCATATACATATACATACGTATATCCAAACTCCTTCACTGATATGCCTGACTAGGCTATGAGCCAATTCCGCCCCCTTCGCATTTCTGTCTTGCCAGGCGTCAGCTGCTGACATTTCATCTTCTCGTAGAAAGTCAACAATGACAAAACAAGGCTGGCTTGTAGGATGATGCTATTTTGGTTGTTGTTGTTGGCAAGTTTTCATTGTTGTCCGTTAATTGCTATACTGGCCCAATTGAAATTTCAAAAACATTGCCCTTCTTTACTTTTCTCCTTCTTGTTGTTGGCTGAATGTTATAACATTTGGTTTGTTGCTTTTATTGTACTCTTGTTGTTATAATGCGTTTTTATTTGTTTGCTTTTGTTGTTTGTTTATATGTGTGTTGTGTTATCGTACAATTGTTGTTTCTCTGCAACAAAATTAGTGTTGTTCTCTCTATTGTTATTCGCATTATGATGGTTATTGTTGTTATTGAGGTTTTTGGTATGCACCGTAATTTGACAACAAATAAGTAAATGAACACCAAAAGGGTCAACGAACCGAATAACCAAACAACCAGACAATAAAATGAGATGCAGACTGAGCAGCAACAACAATGAGCAGACTTTCAAACAAGCATTCAGTCAACCATTCATTCAGCCATTAAGTTGAGCCACATAAGCACCCGCATACATTATGCTCGACTATTACATGTTAGATATTGTTTTCATTTTTGTTTATATATTTTTAATTGCATTATTTTCACTTACTTTTGTAAAGTTATTTATTTTATTCGACTTTTTTGTTGCTGCTTTATTCTCGCTAAATGCTAATTGCAATATTTTTTTTGAGCGTATTAAGCCATTTAGATATTTTACTGTGATTTTTTTTTCGCTGAGCAGCGCACACTCAGTTAGTGGCTGAGTATAGCGACTGATTTACGACATTTGCAAGTAGCGTAAATTTTTGGTTGGAATTGCAGAGATTAAGCCTTTTTTTTTGGATATTTCAGAAGTGTGAGAGTTTTACGGTTAGTTATTTACTATTGTTTTTTTTATTTGTTTCAGTGCAATTAGTTTAACCAAATTGGTTTATTTTAATACCTTTGGATTATGTTGTTATCAGCTTTTTTAGTATTCTTTGTAGTGAACCCTCATAGATAAATGTTGTTTTTCTTTGTATTGAATTTAAGTGGTGTAGCACGATTACTTATATTACTAGAAGTCGTGGCTCGCTTGCCAGAAGCATGAATGTGCCAAAAATTAAAATTTTGCGAAATCATATTTGAAAGTTTATTCCACCCGCAAAAATTTGAAATTTTAGATTTTGAAATAAATATGTTTTTGCAAATTATATTCTCATTATACTCTTTTCACTGATATAGCTTTTACGTTAATATTCCTTTAATTCCTAGAGATTCGGTACAATCATCTTTTAAAAAAAATTTTAAATTTTCGTTGCGCCAGAAACATGAATGTGTTATACTCCACAAGAGACACCATGGCGTATACATAACAATTTTGCTACACATTCATGTTTCTGGTGAACCAAAAATTTTACAAAAATTAAAAAATTTAGTTCTAAATATTTGTGTTGCGCCAGAAACATGAATATGTAAGCACAATTGTTTTTCTGGCTCAATTTTCAGAGATTGAACAGCACATTCATGAAAATGGCATTGCAAACTACCGGGGGTTCCTTGTATTTAGGAAATCCATTACTTTCGTGAATCGTAAGGAAACGGTTAATCATTGAGCCTATTAACTCAAATCGCAGGTACCACGTACCTTTTTTCCTTACCTTCCTTTTTCCTGGAATTGTTAGAATTAAACTTCTTTTCTCTTTGCACACAATTTTTAGTCAAACAGCTATAATATATAATTCCACATTATGTATTATAAGAAATCTGATTTTTATTGTAAGTCCTACGCCCCTTTTTCCACATCATTCATTATATTGGAGCAGGGATGGGAAATATTTTATTTTTGAGTGACGAGTGACGAAAAAATAAAAATAAAAGTTATTCATTATTTTAAAAATTTTAAGTGATTAATAACAATTCAAGCGATTCGTGAATAAAATAATTTGTTATTCATCACTTTGATTATTTTGAATAATGAATAAAAATAAATTTTTAGTTTTTTCGTCATTCGTCTTTCAAAAATAAAATTTTACTCTAATTTTTGAGGGATGAGTGACGAAAAAATACAAAATAAATTGTTATTCATCACTCAAATTTTTCTGAATAAAAATAGCCGCTAACTCATCGCTCAACATTTCTAAAATAATGAATAATTTTTTATGTTTTTTTTTGAATATTTCTTTATTCAAAATGGCCCAACCCTGTACTGGAGTTTTTGAAGTCAGTGTGATGAGGTTGAAATGATGTCTGACCTCAAATTTATACCAAAAGATGAAGTTAATAACGGACACGTGGCACCGCCCACTTTTAAGGAAGAGATTTTTGAAAATTCGATTGGTCATAACTTTTAAACTGATTACAGTAGAACGATGAAATTGGTACAAGGTATACTAGCATAATAGGGAGTATACCTGATGTAATTGGACAAAATCGCTTCCCAACCACACCCACTTCCGAAATGGAATATTTTGAAAATCATATAAAGTTTGCTTTACCCGAACTCAGACTTCCTTTCTTGTTTCAATTAATATAGTTCAACAAATAATTCTGTCATATAAACAACATTTGAGAAAAAGTTGAGAATAGGAGTTTCATCAAACGTTTGAGTTTTTAGTGCTTTGTACAGTTTTACAGAATTAATACATATCTGAAATTTAAATTAGATATATATAAAGATGGAACACCTTACACAAAGGGCAGTTATGAAAACAAATATATTGAGGAATACTCATAAAAATTTACAGACAAGTTGGTCAGAAGCTACATTTAACAGGCGATGCTATATTAAAAGTTAATGATGCAATAAGGCTTCAAAGGTGTCCATAGAAACTTAGTTAAAAAAATGTAAATGTGCAGGAAAATTCTTCTAAGCGAAAAGTTTTTGTTGTGTTGTTACTTTAAGATTTGACTATGAGTGTAATGTAAATGGTGGGTGGGCTAGTTATTCGAAAAAGTGAACAGCAGATGAATTGTGGAGTGATTGAAAAGTTGAAAACAAGAACAACAACAACAAAAAGCAAAAACTTGAACCATAAATAAGAAACGTATGTAAGCAAAAGGACGATAAGGGCAAACGCTTTGAAACTTTGTATAACAATCACATACGATTTTGTTGTTTAGCTGAGTGTGGGTGTACGAGCCATTTAACAAATGTACAAATGTATCTACAAAATAGTTAGGGCAACCAAAACGAAGGCGTTTACAATAAACAAATCTACAAATGCGTTGGTAGCTGTTTGTGGGCCTATACACAAAGTTTGAAGATGAATTGGCGATATGCTTGTTAGGTTTTTCACGCATATTAATATTACTACCCACAAACATACATTGACATAAACATACATTCAATTGTTACATGGGCCTATTTTCACTTGCTATTTATGGTAGAAAGGCAGGGAAAAAGAAAAATATAAAGGACAAAGTTTACAAATGTTTAATGTCAAGACTGCAAATGAACAAAACAATCGCAGAATAAATTGGTGACAATCACGAGGCAGAAAAATAATAACAAAGTATGTTGACATTGCGAAATGGGCGAAGATAAATGTGGCAACAATGAAACAAATAAGCTAAGAAAAAGAAAAATTTTTGGGCGTATGTAAATATTTCACTAGCTGAAGTCTGGAGATAACGATTTTTGAACAAATTGAAGGAATTAAGAAATAATAAAATTGAATAAAAACAATAACCTAACTAAAAAAAGAATAAAATATGATAAGGGCAACTAAAATTAAATGAAATAAAGAGATAGCTAATAACATAAAAAAGATAAAATAAAAAAAAATAATAAAAAAATATAATTAAGAAAAAATAAAAAAAATATAAAAAAATAGTTAAGAAAAAAAAAACAAAAAAAAAAGAAAATAAAAATTAATAAAAAATAAATTTAAACCAAATTAAATTGAATGAAATAAAACAAAATAAAATAAAATCAAATTAAATTAAATAGAACAAAATAAAATAAAATAAAGTAAAATAAAATATAACTGAATAAAAAATAAATAAAATAAAATAAGATATAATACACATATATATAAATTAAAATAAAATGAAATAAAAAAAAACAAAAAAAAAAAATAAAAAAAAAACTAAAAAAAAAAATAAAATAACACAAACTAAAGAAAAATAAAATATAATTAAATAATAAATAATAATAAAAAAAAAAAAATTAAAAAAAAAAATTATATAAAATAAGTTAAAATAAAATAAAATAAAATAAAAAAAATATAATAAAATAAAATTACATAAAATAAAATAAAATAAAATAAAATAAAATAAAATAAAATAAAATAAAATAAAGTAAAATAAAATAAAATAAAATAAAATAAAATAAAATAAAATAAAATAAAATAAAATAAAATAAAATAAAATAAAATAAAATAAAATAAAATAAAATAAAATAAAATAAAATAAAATAAAATAAAATAAAATAAAATAAAATAAAATAAAATAAAATAAAATAAAATAAAAAAAAAAATAAAAAAAAAGA
>CAXKVI010000004.1:118649830-118747330 GCA_964058755.1 Campiglossa producta
ATGAATTAAAAAAATAACATAAAAAAATTAAAAAATTAAATAAAAGAATAAAGTTAAATAAAAAACAAAAATTGAGTAAAAAAAAACTAAATAAAATAAAACAAATTGAAATATGTTAAAAAAAAACAAATTTAATTGAAACAAAAAATAAAGTTAAATAAAATAGAATAACAAATATTTTTAATTAAAATTGGTTTAAAAATGGACTAAAAACTTTAATATAATTATTACCCCAATCTCAAGGGACGTTCTGCAAGAGTATTTGGTTATCGTGACAGAGTGGTCCGAATCCTGTGGACTGGCTGTCAACCCAAGTAAAACGGAACTAGTCCTCTTCAAGAGAAGGTATAAGATTGAAGATTTTGTACTGTCCTCTATTGGGGGAGTACCGTTGGTGCTTTCCGAAAGGCATTGTCAAGAACTTGAGGTTAGCACGAAGTTTAGGCTACCTGATTATTGTAGCGATTTCCAAGCGGAGGTTGTCGCCATCAAGGATGCGGTGGATGGGATGCTGTCCAGCGACCCCCTGTGGGTTAGGGGTTTAGAATATGCCCGAAGTAGTAATGACGTCCTAGCTCGATGGTTGATCTACGGATATGATATCACCTCTCATTACCCATCTTCTTCTTCCTCATGGATGGAGGGATGACATGACCTAGAAGGTTCCAGTGGTCATACCAAATCGCTACCACGACAGTAGGGCAGTACCGCAAGGGAGTACCGCGGCATATATCCGGCCAAGGACTGTTAATTTCGGCATCACTCGCCAAAACCTTCCGTGAGTGTTTTTGCTGTTAACAACAACAACAACAACAACAACAACAACAACAACAACAAGAACATGCTTTCCGGCGTATTTTCAGTCAAGGCATTTAACATCTACTCCGACAGTGTGGAAATCAGGGCGCTGAGTGAAGGCAACGTGAGATCGAGGACAGTGAGCGACTATCTGGAATCGCTTACGGTTGCGGCCAACTACTTCAAAATAAAAATTATTTGGGTGTCAGGCCACTGTGACATTCCCGTCAATTGCCATGCGGATCTCTTGGCCAGAGCGGGTACTCGTGAAACAGATGTGGCTGCCTCCAGAATACTGGGTATTCTCCTCTTACCACCTGTAGTCTGCTTCTGGGCAGGTGGGCTTCGAAACAGTTAAGCAAGCACTGGGCTGACACAACCTCATGCCAAGTGTTGAATTGCTTCTGGCTAGTGGTTGACTACAGGCGATCCGTGGAATTAATCTAGGGCTCTACAAGTTACATATTTCCATGATAATTGGGGTGTTGACGGGGCACTGTCCGATGGGGATCCATGCGGTGCGGTTAAATGTTCTTGAAACTCCGAGCTGTATAAGCTGCATGGAGGATGACGAGGTGGAATTATCAAATCACTTCATGCTTAGCTATCCAGCGTTCGCTAGGACTAGGCGCAGGTATCTCGGTTCGGATGTCTTACGTCTCCGGAGGACGTGTCGAGGATCGATGTGTGCCAAATCCGGAGCTATATTGTCGCTACACAGCGATTTACCAAGCAATCTTAAGTTAGTGTCACCGGTTAGAATGTGGTCTCACAACGGACCTTTTAAGTGTCCAAGTGAGCTCTTCCCCTAGTAGGATTGCTACCACCTAACCTAACCTAACCTAACCTAACCTAACCTAACCTAACCCGATCTCAACTCCACCTAGCGGATTTTTTTTTTAAGAAAATATTTATTTTTCCATAATATTGCATTGTCATTGGGACCTGAAAATAAGTGCAAATAATATTTTGCCGCCTTTACATTTGTCATTTCCTTTTTATTATACATTCTTTTTTTTGCATTCTTCGTATTTTGTTTTTGTTTTAAATCATTTCGTAGCCAGCAATGTCACTTTAAGTGGCATGAATTAAGGCTTATTTCATTGTCTTTTCATTTGCTCAGCGAAGCAACAGCTATTGTTGACCGAGCAATAATAAATCACTTATAGGAAAATGCACTATATACAAGTTTATTAAGAAAAGCGTCAAAAGCTGTTGATTGTTTCGCAGAAACAGAAAATCTTTAAGTAATAAGTAAGAAATGTGCAAGTGAAATTACAGTCCGAAGAATTTCACGAGCAAAAATTTAATTACGTATACGCCATGGATGCCATGAAACGGTGTGCAAACTTCTGACTATGCAAATTTTATGATATTTCTGTGCGAATGATTTTAAATATTTTACGAATGCTTTGAAATATGAAAACTTGTGAATGACAACTAAATAAAGTCAATAAAAGTGTGGCCGAAAATAAAGTGCAAAAACGTGCAATCTGTGAAGGTAATAGAAAGTTTATTACCAACTCATTTGAATAGTAAAAATCAAATTACTCAAAACTTCTGGAACTACTGCAACGAAAAGAAAAATTAAAATAAACAAGTAAGGAAGTCTAAGTTCGGGTAAACCGAACATCAAATACCCAGCGGTAGTTTTCATATGATTTTCGAGAATTCGTCCAATAACATCAGGTATACTCCCTATTATGCTAGTATACCTTGTACCAATTTCATCGTTCTACCGTAATCAGTTTAAATGATATGACCCGTGAAATTTTCAAATATGCCTTCCTGAAAAGTGGGCGGTGCTTACTTTTAAAAATTTAACAAAAAATCATTATAGAATGACTAGGGGGTTCATACTACCAAACTATATCATTTTAGCCATTTCCGTTACCGAATTTCAATTTAGATGATTTTCGAAGCTTTCGATATCGAAAGTTAGCGTGGTTGGAGAGCGATTTTATCCAATTTCATCAGCGATACTAGTATGCTTTGTGCCAAATTCCATCGTTCTATCGTGATCAGTTTAAAAGTTACGACCAGTCAAATTTTCAAAAATGCCTCCCTTAAAAGTGGGCGGTACCACGCCCACTATAGGGGGATTCACCTATAAAATTATATCATTTTAGCCATTTCAGCTACCGAGATATGGCAATTTATGTGATATTCGAAATTTTCGATATCGAAAAAGTGGGCGTGTTTATCATCCGATTTCGACCATTTTCAATAGCAACCCACCTTGGCCAGAAAGTAACCTGTATGCAAAATTTCGTGCAAATATCTTAATTTTTACTCAAGTACACGATACGCGGACAGACTGGCAGACGGACGGACATGCCTTAATCAACTTCTCTTTTCAACCTAAGAACTTTCATATATGGAACTCTATATCTATCTCGATTATTTTGTGCTGTTACGTAGTACCGTCATGTGGACAAAATTATAGTACCCTTGTACTAGTACGCTGGGTATAAAAATTAAGCATTTACTGATTGCGCCTTACAATTCGCTTTCCTTTTGCTTCGAGTTCATATTGACTTCCAAACTTTTGTTGACATATTTTTAGTAGCATTATGAGTGCAAGTGAATAAGTACTCATTGTAGGTTTTGTTGTTGGTATACTTAGTCTATTCATGTGCCAGTTAATTGCTTTTATTGGCAACAATTTTTGCTTATTTATAGCAGGTACAGAGAGCGCAGAGTTATGAACCAGCATGGATTGAAATAAGAAGCTATGAAAAAAATTGAAACTTAGTGAAATGAAAAAAAAAAAATAAAATTGATGAAAAGAAGCTTTGGTGTGGCAATGAAAGTCAAAAATATTTTTTCTGTTAAAATAAATGTCTTTACTATGTAGTGCACTTGATTGTTGGGAGTATGTTTGAATAGGGTTGCACTGGCACAGATGTTTAAGAGGGATGTGGAGGTTTTTAATCATATAATCAGTTAGTTATAGGAACAGGAGGGTTTATCAATTATGAAGCTGTGAGTACGAAGCATGGTAATAGTATGGTAATCTTAAGCTACATTTACACTGCACCAAATGCGTCACTTTTGGCCAAGTTTTTTCGCGACCGTTCATCCGCTGATTGAATTTGTTCACCAAATTAGGTCAAATTAAATTAAATTCGATGATCCCAAAAATACCCTTAAATGTTCCCAAAGCGACCCAAAAATGATCCCAAAATGATCCCAAAATGACCCCAAAATGACCCTAAAATGATCCCACAATGATCCAAAAGTGATTCCCAAATGACCCCAAAAGCACCCTTAAATGTACCCAAAATGATCCGAAAATGACCACAAAATTATCAAAAATGATCCCAAAGTAATCCTAATCCAAATGTTCCCGAAATGACGCAAAAAATATTCCAAAATGATCCAAAAATGATCCTAAAATGATCCCAAAATAACTCAAAAATGTTCCGAAAATGCCCCAAAATTATCCCAAATTGAACCCAAAATGATCTCAAAATAGCACCAAAATTATCCCAAAGTGACCCCTAAATGATATCAAAATGATCCTAAAATAATCTAAATATGATCCGGCGACCGCCGTGGTGTAGCGGTTAAGAGTTCGGTCTTCTACACCAAGTCGTGGCGGTTCGATGCCCGGAACATCAAAAATTATTTAGAAAAATAATTTTTCTAAACGGGGTCGCCCCTCGGCAGTAGTTTGCAAACTCTCCGGGTGTATTTCTGCCATGAGAAGCTTCTCAGCAAAAAATTCATTTGCTTTGCAAGGTCCCGCCAACTAGTGGGAAAAAACTCAAAAAGCAACACACCACAAGTTGGAAAGAGAAGCTCGGCTAAAATCTCGTTAGAGGTTATGATAACCTGTTGATATATATCCGCTATTAGTTTTTTTTTTTTTATCCCAAAAATATACAATACGGTAAAATGGTAACCCTGGGCGGCAACCCTACTTGAAAATATTTTAGTTGGTATGTCGGGGCAAATACCTTTCATTTGATACCCATATTGGCGTATCTAGCTCAATAATAAAAAAAAAATTTAGATATGTGGCAACCCTGTACACCCGCCAAGTGGAAAACTCCCAAGTGAATAGTCTTTGAATCAATCGTACTATCTATATGCCATATTTCATACAAATCGGTAGAGCGGTTCCCGAGATAGTCCGGATATACAAATATACTGCGGCAAGGTGGCAACCCTTGTCGCATGTCGCTGAAAATACTCTTCATTTGATACCCTTATTGACATATTTTTCTACACAATTACAATTTTTTTTAGATAGGTGGTAACCCTTGTAAACCGGCCCAGGTGGCAACCCCCAAGTGGATAATATTCGAATCAATCATACTATCTATATTCAAAATTTTATCCAAATCGGTCAAGCGGTTCCCGAGATAGTCCGGATTTACAAATATACAAGTTTAGCTCGTTTAAAGTTATACGATTTTTTGTTGGACCTTTGTTGTATTTTTTTTGCGCAATAGGCATAAGGGACGACGTACTGTTCCACATTACCAAAATTCTTAAAACTATGTTCACAACATAACAAATGTTATTGATACGCAAGCTAACAAGAAACACAAAATTGTAGTTCAATCACCAAGCAAGCGTCTTACATTTGCTTCAAGTGTTATTTACCTGCTTAATTAAAGCGATTTAATCACTCAACGTAAGCATTCAAGTGTAGCAACAGTCGTCGTCGTTCTCGTCGACGTTTAGTAAAAGCATTAAATGTTCACACTTACTTAAATTACTAGAAGGTGCAAGCGCCTGTAAGTATGCTTATAAATAAGTTCATGTGTTTATGGCCTTTTTAGTGTGGCAGCGGAAAAGGCAGCAGGCATCAGCTCATTTTGCTCACTTCAGCTCAACGTGAATGGGTATGAAAGCAAATAGGCAAAAGTAAAAACCGATAAAGGTACACAAACAGGCAAGCAGGTGGTCGAGCGCTCTGTGTGTGGCATACATAATCACACAATGCATACAAACGAAGATTGTATATCAACAAAGCAGCAAAGATCTCGACGAGCAACCGGATGTCAGCTCTGAGAGTTGGTTGTATGCACAGCTGGATAGCAAAAAACACATGCGATGCCATTGCTGTGCATCTTCTCATTATGCAAAACAACAAAACCCAAGACTAAATGCAAACGCGTAAATTAAGCCTTTATTATACCTTTCAAGAACATAAAATGCTATACAAGCTTTGAACTAATGTTTGTAATTATAAAAAAAATTATAGTTCTTCAATTTCATTTATAGTAGTTACTTGATGTAAAAAGCTTAAAATTACAATGATGGAGATTGAACCTCTGTATGACATTAGAGTATCACTGAGATCGTACTAGCGCTGAGGAGTGTACAACTTTTTCACATCACTTCATACAAGGTATGAATCCTTCAGCAGAGCCGAACAAAGCTTTGCCATCTTCCGTGTTGTTTTTAATCTCATCCGTTTTCTGTGACTTCCAGTCTTACTTGAATTAATCTACTGCTGGGGAGATTTGCAAGCTTCCGGTACGTGTATGCGTTTGAATTCTTAATTTTCTTTTTGTTTTGGCTACTACGCATGAATTTGAGTCCACGGGCGTATGTATGTATTTATGTTTGTAAATTATTTCCATACTTACTTTTATTCTCGGAAGCAAAAATTGTTTGTTTTTATCTTTCTTTTGCATTTTTTTTATTGGAAGTAAGCAGAAAATGCCCGACTTGATTCTTTTTCCACATTTTGGTGTATTTAATCATATGGAGTAATGTGAGCTACATATCTACCACATATGCACTTAATTATACTTATGTACGAGCATATGTCTTTGCACTTAAATACATTCTACTTGAGTTGATAGGAAATTTCCACTCAACTTGTAACTATGGATGGAAAGCCATATAAGTACCAGTACACACTTGCGTACTTATATGTGTGGCGTAATTATGTGTTTACCTGCCTGAAATGTATTTGAAGCATTAATTACAAACATATCTACTTTTGCAGAGAGAATATTTCCGTGTGAGGAGTTGAAAAATAAAGCCTAGTTTTGTTTGTTAATTACTTACCAAATTAATTGAAACATATTTTGACATTAGCTAAAAGTTTGCATAAAAATTCGAAATTTTATTTTTATCTCAATTTCAATTTTTAAGAAAATATTTAATTTAATAAGGCTGATACAAAAAAAAAAAATGTTTTTTGCTTTTCCTGTAAATTTTTTTTTTATGTATACAGAGAAACCTCTCCTAACGGACACCTCTATTGGACGGACACCTCCTTTGGCCGGACAGTTTTTCATGCACCAAGTTTTAAGTACATTTTTTAGAACAAATTACCCTCCCTTAGGCGGACACTCTCTTGGCCGGACGCGGACAGTTATTTGCTTTAAAATTGGACAAAAAACCTCTACTGAGCGGACACGAACCTCTTATCAACGGACACTGAGATCAGTTTTCATAACAAATCAATCATAAACCTCTCTTGAGCGGACGCGAACCCCTCTTAAGCGGACAAAATACAAACAACATACAAACATATTTTTGTACGTATGTATTTACCAAATGAAAACTGGGGATTCCCCGAATAAAACCAAATGGACGTTAGACAAACACTCAAATTTAAAAAGCGTCACATTGGAGGTTTAATTACATAACGCAGTGTTCGTTAGCTAAATTTTCAGGGTTGAACGTTTACTAGTGACAGTGAGTTAATTGTTCAGTCATATCGATGAAGTTAACGAAATTTCCTCCAGCGAAACCGCCTTGACTTGCGTTCGAATTATTGCAAAAATTGGAAAGCCATTTGCAAAATAGTTTTCTTTTAAAAAAACAAAGAAATCTTAAGCAATCGACAATTCAGCAATTTTTTAAATAATGAGTCTGATAGTTATGGATTTATATTACTTATTATCTGAAATATAATTTATATTTATTTTTATTTATGTTATTTCTTTATCTGAAAGCATGTGAATGAGTTATGCATGCTTTGATATGAATTTTTCAAGCAATATATATACATATTTTTTTCGCAATGTAAAAATTGAAAAATGTCTAAAATAGCCATCCACTCCCTTGAGCGGACACCTCTCTTGGGCGGACAAAAGTTGGCCGACGGTGAGTGTCCGCCCAAGGGAGGTTTCTCTGTATTTCGTTACCTTAATTCACAAAGGCCCTAACTGACATAAAAAAATGTTTACAGGAGAAGCAAAAAACAAAATTGAGTCAATTATGGCCTTTGTGAATTGAAGACATGCATGGATGAAGGAGGTATGTCGCATTCTCACTCAATTTCTGTTTTTGGCATTGCTGAATAGTGTTTATGCAGATCTATATTTCTGTCTTATCAGAATCTGCCTATCGTCAAAATTGTAGAAGAAAATTCATGGATGAAGGGGGTATGTACACAACTTTTCAATATTATTTGTGGAAGAAGGGGGTATGTTTCTATTTTTTCATATAAAACACTAAATATAAACTTATGCTTTTTATTGCATATTATGCAATGTCTTTTATGGCTTTGCATAATTTTTTTGTCAGTTTTCCATAAAGATTCGAAAAAACCTCAAATGTTTAAGCAAAACTTTAAAGTCGATTTTCTCGTTTCACTCAAAATGCGAGATACCCCCTTCATCCATGCATGTCTTCAATTAAGATAGCGATTTGTATATTTTTTTATTTATATATCCGGACTATCTCTGGAACCGCTTGGCCGATTTGGATGAAATTTTGAGTTAAAAATGGAGTTACCACTTGTGGCCGTTTGTAGGGTTGCCACATATTTAAATTTTACTTAATTATGCAGCAAGATATGCCAATATGGGTATGAAATGAAAGTTATTTTCAGCGACATGCCAACTAAAATTTTTCAAGTAAGGTTTCCACCTAGGCTTAATTTCTTTAAAAATTATATTTTCTGTGTAAAGCATCATCAAATTAATTAAAGTCTGCCAAGCGTAAACATATGTATGTATGTATGTTTGATTGTAAAAGCAAAAGTCGTGAAAAAATCAAACCAACGACTAAAATGAACAAGCAAAGCGTAAACGAAAACGAACGGATGCGCTAATCCGTGTGTGCAATGAAGTAATAAATAAAAGCCGTGGGCTATATTAAGTATGTTGAAATGAATTCTGTGTCGACAATAACATTATCTATTTGAGCGTATAAATATTACTGGATTCAGTTCGCTTAGCGAAATTTATCAGCTGAGTCTCGGAATAGTGAAAAATGGTATAGTCGGGGGACGTAAACCATCATCATTTATTGGCGCTTAACCGCCTAAGCGATTTTGGCCGTCGCCTATCAAAGCACGCCAGTCATTCCTTTTTAGCGATAACTGACGCCAATTGGAAACCCCAAGGGAGTTCAAGTCATCCTCCACCTGTTGTTTCCATCTCAGTCGAGGCCTCCCCCTTCCTCTGCTGCCGAATTCGGGTGACGATTGGAAAACCTTCTGGGCTGGAGCTTCTTTGTCCATTCGCATGACGTGACCCAGCCAGCGGAGCCTTTGGGCTTTAATTCGCTGGACTATGGTCAGATCTGCGTAAAGCTCGTACAGCTCATCGTTAAATCTCCTTCGATACTCGCCGTCGGCATCACGGGAAGGACCATAAATCTTCCGGAGAACTTTTCTCTCAAATACTCCAAGGGCCATCTCATCTTCTCTTGACATTGTCCATGAATCTGAGCCATACATCAGGACAGGTATGATGAGAGACTTATAGAGCGTGATCTTTGTTCTTCGAGAGAGGACTTTACTTCTCAATTGCCTACTCAGTCCAAAGTAGCACTTGTTCGCAAGAGTGATTCTCCGTTGGATTTCTAGACTGATATTATTTTCGGTGTTAATGCTGGTTCCCAAATAGACGAAGTCCCTCACAGTTTCAAACGTAAACACCACTTGATTTTAACGAAAGGAAAGTCCAAGTATGTAAAAAAACAAGTGGACAGTGCATCGGTCTCGGTTGTTATTTTCAGTTTGAAACTGAGAAAATAAAAACACAATCGAAGAAGTCATGCGTTTAACTATTAAATTTCTGTAACAATTATACGAGAACAACTATTATGCCAAATTTCCATCATCCCAACACCAACTTAGATAACAATACTACATGTGAAAGTTCATAGATAACCGTGACTTACACTCACCACAATCACAATTGAAATCGAGGTCAAGTCATTTAGCCGCAATTCTTTTTACAAGCCATCACGAATGTAACAAAGCAAAGAAAACCAAATACTACTCCAGCAATTGACGTTTAGAAAAGCCGACGATCAAAGCAAAGCTTATGGAATATTTCATTCTTTAACGCTGCCAATGGCCAGATTGTGACATATTGGTTAGCCCCACTTTAGAAAATGTCAGCATGAAGCAGATAATAATAATAGTTGAAATAACATAACCATAAGAGAAAGAAAATTATGAGTGAAAAAAATTAACAGAAAGAACTTGTAGGTTGAGAATATCTACTACTGCACCCAAGAATGAAACTGGCAAGGAAAAAGCTCATAAAATTTAGGACATTGCAATTCAGTGACTACTTAAATGAAATTCAATCAATTACCACAAAATGTGATTGACGACGATGGGTGAGCATATTGCTTAAAGAAATATTCAATGTGAGCAAGTTTAAGTGCTTTTGAAATATTGAATGAAGTTATCGGCTAATCTTACTTACCAACAGCATAGGCCCCCCAAAAAGGATTTCCAAAACATGTCGAACAAAGGGGCAAAAGCGAGAATAAAGTTACTTGCGTCTTTGGGCAGCCCTGTCAACCACTCCAAGTTGTAACACCAAAATATCATAGAATGAAGCGTCGGTACTCTCTTCTTTTTTCCAAATTTATTTTAAAACAACTGCTGCCGAGATAGTTGATATACGAAGAAATAAATAAAATGCATCTAGGTGGCAACCCTGCTTGGAAATGTCTTCTTTGGTGTACAGGCGAAAATAAATCATTTGATACCCATATTGGCATATCTTCCTTGTTTAAGTAAGTGGCAACCCTGCGAACCGCCCCAAGTGATGAAGCCTATTAGAACATCTTAGTATGAAGCCATTCCATATACCAAATTACTTTCAAATTGGTAAATCGGTTCCCGAGTTTGATATACGAAGCAAAACAATAAAATGCCTCTTAGGTGGAACCCCTAAGTGTGTGATAAGTAATATCAGAAAAACCGGTTTGTACATAAAAAAAAATCGAAGTAGTTTTCGTTGTATCGGTTCAAATCGAAAGAACTCGGCGCATTTTTGGCACTGCCATCCCTACTAAACAAGACCTGGCTACTGTGCAAGCAGGATAACTGTTTGATTGATTGTGCGGTGCGTGGTTGAACGGTTCGTTGGCTGGCAACTGGCTCGGCCGTTTGCCAATTTTATTGCTGTTTACTGTTTGTATACCCAGCTGCACATTACACCGCGTTTTAAAACTTTGTTCGAGGTTTCAGCAGCATAAAGGAATATATGTAGACGATATACCTAGAGTTACTAGTTTAGTTTAACCCCTATCCCTTTGTAAGTCCGTCCTCCTCAGCATGCGATAAATTAAGTGAAAATTGATATTGCCTTGTAACCAAATCTTTTTTTCGATATTAAAAAAATTCTAAAAATATTTAAATGAGAAAAGTACGTGGCTGATACAACTAAACTAAAAAAATAGGTATGTAAATATATGTGTCCTGCTCACACTCACAGCTGGGTATTTAAATTCGGCTCCACCTGAACCGTGAATTTCTTGCTAGTTTAAATTCAGCTGAAATTTTTAGTTCTCAGTTTTTTATTTTAGTTTTGGTTTTACAGTTTAGGTTTCGGTAAATTTTTTCTATTTCTTATTTTATTTTATATGAGTATAAATGTATGTATGTATGTGAGTGTATCTATTTTATTGGTCTACCAAATGCCTGCTTGGGTTTCGATTTGATTGATGAACATACACTCGCAAGTGGACACATAAAAGCTATCGATGCTAACATATATGGTATGCTATTGAAATTGGATTTGCATGTATGTATTAGTGTGGGGCAAAAAAATTCGAATTTAGTTTTTTTCGTCGCCATTTTTTGTTTTCGTGAAAAGCTTCTATGTAAATCAAAATATCTGTTCGCCCAAATATCGTATAGCCAACTTTTGCCACAGTATTTGCAGAAAATTGAACGCTCTACAAAAAAGGTCTAGTATGCATGTTTCAAGGGGTCAAAGTTCAGACTTAGAGACTCAAAAAATAAAAAATACTATTTTTATCTAATACTCAAAATTGAAAGCACTATGGTCCAGGATATCACATTCAAAATTTGGTTCCGTATGGAAACACCTAAGACGTGTCGTAGGGGGTAGTCTGAACTTCAACCCCCCTGGGACACGCCTTAGACGTTTCCAATCGAAACCAAATTTTTTATGTAATATCTCCGACCATAGTGATATCGATTTTGATTATTAGATAAAAAGAAAAATCATTTTAATTTTTTGAGTCTACATAGGGCCATTTGAACTTTGACACGCCTTAATAGTTTCCAATCGTGACCAAAACTTGTATTTTATATCTTTGGATATATACCTATCTAGGGGTTGAGCCTTTGAAAATCTGATGATAAAATTGTCTCCCTACGAAGAAGGACCACCCTAATGTATACATATATATGAACTGAGTGAGGTTCATTGCTTTCCATATACAATTTTGGTAGGTCAAATAAAACCATATGAAAATTAACTAGATTTTTATTTTAGTTAGTAAAAGTGTGGCACATCCAAATAAATTGATAACGAAACAAAAGAAAGCACTTTAAAATTTGAATGTCGTTGGCACTTGCCAAATGTTTCGAAAACTTTAAATTCGAGTGAACGATGAAAGGCCTAACTCACATATGCAAGTGGGTTGTATGTTTTTGGGGTATGGCTAACCAACCAAAATCTTTTCAGATATGCACTTGTAGCGCAATAGGAATGGCATCATCTGAAACCAAGGCGAATTCATACAGCGAGCGAATTCAGATCTAGACACACGCACACACTCCTTGTAACTAAAAATGTCAGACAAAGCAACAACATTAGCAATTTGACAGCTACGATTCGATTTTCAAGGAAGAAGAAGAAACCATATGGTGGGAAGATGCCACCTGTAATAAATTCGCCTTGTCTGAAACTGTTTCAGAGCATGTCTTTTCAGTGAAGAAAAAAATCATTAACATAATAAATCTTTGACTAATTTTATTGGTAACATTTTTAAATTAAAACTTGACAAATAAAAATCTTTATTGAAAAGACATTAAATGCTGCTCTTAACCTTCTTTATAACTTTTTATGTAATTTCTTCATCACATTTCTTTATTTCAAGTACCTACATACTTATCATTTAAGTACTGACATTAAAGCAAGAAATATAATATTTTACGCATTGAGTTCATCAATGAATTATTCAATTGTCTTCATATTTATTTTGCACTCAAACGAAATCAGAAGTAGGACTTGTCCTTTGTGTCATGTGAACTCAATACGCAGACAACGATAATTATTGTCGCATTTATTATCCATTGAGTTATTCAGAAATTATGTGGCTGTCAGCGACAGTGGCTACTGATTTACCATGGCTGCTGCATAGGTAGATTACAATGTCTACAATTAATCGTAGAATAAAATATGTTGTCTGTGAATATTTAATATGTCTGCATTATAGTTATGCTCACAAGGATTTTTTCTGTTGTATGAGAATGTGTGGGGCTTAAGGTGTGCTGCTTTAAGGGAATTGGGGACCGTCGTAGCAGAGTTATTATGTGTGAAAGGGTTCCAGATGTGGTATGGATTAAAATAAAAATAAGAAATTGCGCTTATAAGAACTTTTTGAAGTTAACTTCTTAGGCGCCGATGCAATTGTTTTATGAAGAGTGAAATTTGAATCTCTATATATATAAAATTGGATGTATGGATGTATGTAAGTATGTATGTATTTAGCTGGTGGACTCCAAAATTACTCGACCGATTTTCTTCAAATTTTCGGAAGAGATAAGTAGAATCCTGGAGAGTGTTTCTGTAAATTATTTTAGGGAACTGGATTTGAAATTTGGTATGTAGGTAGCTTTTTGCTTAGGTTAAGGTATGGTATGATTTTTCTTCCGGGAAGTGGACTAGGGGCCGGTCTGTTCCAAGCAATCGTATTTATGGCTCGAGTTACTTGAAACTTGCTGTGTAGGTAGCTATATGGTTTAGATTAATATACAGGATAAATTTTTTTTCCGGAAAGTGGACCAAAGACTGACTTAATCTAAACTATCGTATAGAAGGTTGGATTTACTTGAAATTTGGTATGCATGTATTTTTCTTCCAGGAAGATTACCAGGGCCTGATATATTCTAAACAATCAGTTGTATGACTCGATGAGCTTTATATTTGGCGTGTAGCTGGCGTTTCACTATGATAAAATATGAGATTATATATGTTCCGAGAAATGGTGAAAATGGTAAAATCTTATTCAGATGTGAAATAAAAAAGGGATGGAAATTAAAACTTTTGGTGTGTCCAGGAGATGCTGCACTAGCCATTTGTAAATAAATATTTTGTAAATCCACTACTCTCTCGGGAACGGTTGAAGCGATTTTTTTTTTGTCAAATATATATCTAGATATGTATTTCGCCCATTCCTTGACTTTCTACTTGGGTGTTGCCAATTCGGGCAGTTTACAGTGTTGCCTACTATCTCAACCTTTTTTAAGTATCCAATGAAAGCCATTTTCGAAGGTCAATATAAAAATATTTGTATAAAGTTTCCTGTCAGCAAATTAAATAAATATCGATGCCCTAGTGTGGAAGGTCACCCCATTTGAAAGTATTTTTGGAGAATGTCTTAACTCTAGAAGATTTTGATTAGAAAAAGCCCGGCATGTTCTGAAATGGGGTGCTTTGAAATTTACTTAGATCTATGGTGTCTTCAAAATTATTCTCAAATAGAGCGTTTTTGAAAAGAAATCGTTGAGTCAGAAACAAGAATGGTTTGCGCTGAACCACAGACACCATGGCGTTTACGTAACAAATTCGCTACACATTCGTGTTTCTGGCTCAACGAAAAATTTAAAAAATATAGAAATTCAATTTTTAAACATTTTTGTTGCACTAAAACCATGAATGTACTACACATAATTCTGGCACAACTAAAAATTTTAAAAACTTTACTTTGGAAATTTTAAAATAGGAATTAATGGAATATTAACCTGAAACCTATATCAGTGGAAAGTGTATAATGAGAATATAACTTGCAATAATATATTTAAGTATGTCAAAAGCTATAATTTTAAATTTTGCGTTGAATACCCAGCGATTTCTACCAATTTCGTCGGGAATATTTCCTATACCACCATGAAGCCGGCTAAAATTCATAATTCTTTTAAAATCAGTTTTAGAGCTATGACCAGTAGAATTTTCAAAAATACCCCACTACCTCCCTAAAAAGGCACTTTGCCACGCCCATTTTATTCGATATCGAAAAAGGGGGCGTGGTTATAATCCTATTTGCCCATTTTCAATAGCAACCTACTTTGGCCAGAAAGTAGGCTTTGCATCAAATTTCATGCAAATATCTAAATTTTTACTCAAGTTATCGTGTACACGGACGGACAAGCGGACGGACATGCCTTAAAAACTCCTTTTTTCAACCTAAGAACTTTCGTATATGGAACTCTATATCTATCGCGATTATTTTGTACCGTTACGTAGCAGCGTTATATGAACAAAAATATTAATATATATTCATGTAAAAGCTATTTATTTATACATAGAATAGTTGTACAAAAGCCAAAAGTAAATTGCTTTAAAGCCACCAACAAAAAACCGCCAATTATCAAGCATCAATATCCTGTGAGTAACTCATAATTAGTCGATAAATTGAAATTAAACAAGAAACTGGCAATCAACAAAGAGCAATCGAAATTTACTCATAAACACAAAGCTATTGTAATACTAAAAGCTTGAAGGAGAGAATTCAACTCACAAACTCACAAAATCCCAAACAAATTGCCAATATGGCCGATCGAAGTAGAGAAACATGTTGGACCAATATCCCGCGGACAAATTTCAATAATTACATTTACTAAGCAATATACAGAGAAATAAACAACAACTTTTACTATTTAGGTATACACTTGCGCTTGAAATAATGGGTGCGGAAGTTGGACGATATACGGTGATGCCTTGACAAATTTGGTTTCGATGTTGTGCTTTCTTCAGAGTTTTGGTTTGAAAAAGTGGTGGTAGTTTCTAACTGTAAAAATAAAAAAATAAAACTGGATGTTGCAAAAAAAATTATTTCGAATTCTGTACCTATTAGTTTGAACATGAGTATCTGCAAGAAATAAACATATATACATACATACACACCTATGAACAAATATGTATATTAAAGTATTTGTTCGCCAATCACGGATGATGGTAAATGAAATGTTCAAATATCCTGTTGCGGTGAGCTTACACACCACTTGCTAACATCAACGCACTTTCTCTTTATTTCTATAGATTAGAAGCACATAGATAACTTTATACGTTTGTATGTGAGCCCGCACCTCGAATCGCGCCTTTCAATATGAAAATGTTCGCTGGCAAAATACAATCCACCATCCGCTTAGCGGGCAACCGGTGACCGCCATAGCAAGTGAATGTAGCTAAAATAAAATTAAAAACAAAACAAAAAGCTTGTATAGAAATCTGGTTCAGGATGAAGTTTGTATACCCTGCTGTATGTTTTAAAAAAATTCACAACTTGGTCGAGATTAATAAAACTATACCATAGCATGGGAAATCACACATCACACATACAAAAAAAATAATATAAAATAATAAAAGATATATTAAAACAAGCTTCCCCGCAGACTTCGTTCTGCACAAAATATATTTTTGTTGGATGCATTTCCAAAATACCCGATTACGAGCGTGTTTTCTTTATTCGAAAAAGTTAATTTTGTATGGAAGATGCCACGTCCACTCTTTCCATGACTCGAACTTTTTGTGAGAGTGGTATTGATAACGCGTATTCATATGCTAATTCCAATGTAGCTACGACGACCATTTTTAGAGATATTTGGCCTTAAATAGTATGATTTTATAGGAGGTAACACGCCTTTTTCTTATAACCCCCTTATTTTTTTTGTGAATATGGTCATACAAATCTTAATGGTCCCACCTTTACCCCACATGGAGATATTAATCTTAAGGAATTAAGTTTGTATTAGAGCTGCCACGTCTCTTTTGCGATAACTCCAACCCATTTCTCTGAGAATTGTATTTATAACGTTTATATCCATACCAATTTTCAGGTCCCTGCCATGAACCAGGAATTTAGCTTAAAATTAAATAGACTAAACCGTAAAAAAAATAAAATAAAATAAAATAAAATAAAATAAAATAAAATAAAATAAATTAAAATAAAATAAAATAAAATAAAATAAAATAAAATAAAATAAAATAAAATAAAATAAAATAAAATAAAATAAAATAAAATAAAATAAAATAAAATAAAATAAAATAAAATAAAATAAAATAAAATAAAATAAAATAAAATAAAATAAAATAAAATAAAATAAAATAAAATAAAATAAAATAAAATAAAATAAAATAAAATAAAATAAAATAAAATAAAATAAAATAAAATAAAATAAAATAAAATAAAATAAAATAAAATAAAATAAAATAAAATAAAATAAAATAAAATAAAATAAAATAAAATAAAATAAAATAAAATAAAATAAAATAAAATAAAATAAAATAAAATAAAATAAAATAAAATAAAATAAAATAAACTAAAATAAAATAAAATAAAATAAAATAAAATAAAATAAAATAAAATAAAATAAAATAAAATAAAATAAAATAAAATAAAATAAAATAAAATAAAATAAAATAAAATAAAATAAAATAAAATAAAATAAAATAAAATAAAATAAAATAAAATAAAATAAAATAAAATAAAATAAAATAAAATAAAATAAAATAAAATAAAATAAAATAAAATAAAATAAAATAAAATAAAATAAAATAAAATAAAATAAAATAAAATAAAATAAAATAAAATAAAATAAAATAAAATAAAATAAAATAAAATAAAATAAAATAAAATAAAATAAAATAAAATAAAATAAAATAAAATAAAATAAAATAAAATAAAATAAAATAAAATAAAATAAAATAAAATAAAATAAAATAAAATAAAATAAAATAAAATAAAATAAAATAAAATAAAATAAAATAAAATAAAATAAAATAAAATAAAATAAAATAAAATAAAATAAAATAAAATAAAATAAAATAAAATAAAATAAAATAAAATAAAATAAAATAAAATAAAATAAAATAAAATAAAATAAAATAAAATAAAATAAAATAAAATAAAATAAAATAAAATAAAATAAAATAAAATAAAATAAAATAAAATAAAATAAAATAAAATAAAATAAAATAAAATAAAATAAAATAAAATAAAATAAAATAAAATAAAATAAAATAAAATAAAATAAAATAAAATAAAATAAAATAAAATAAAATAAAATAAAATAAAATAAAATAAAATAAAATAAAATAAAATAAAATAAAATAAAATAAAATAAAATAAAATAAAATAAAATAAAATAAAATAAAATAAAATAAAATAAAACAAAATAAAATAAAATAAAATAAAATAAAATAAAATAAAATAAAATTTATTTTATTCAATTTAATTTAATTTAATTAATTGAAATTAAATTGAATAAAATAAATAAAGTGAAAAAATTACATTTAATTTAATTAAAAAAATATAAAATTAAACGAATAAATAAAAAAAATTGAACAAAATAAAATAAATTAAATTTTGGGAAAAATCCAAAGGAAAGTAACAGCAAGGAAATAAAACATTAAAAACCGAGAATATTAATTAGTTACATACAGAACTCTAAATCAATGGTAAAATAACCATATTAAGTAAACGAAAATGAAACAAAATTTAAAGAAGTGAACAAGAAGAAAGGCGAGAGATAGAAACCACGAAGAAAAAGTTAGGAATTTTGGCCCTTTCTCCAGATTTTCGAGGGTATTGAAAATTCTATGAATTTAATTAATATTATGGTTATCTTTTATTCATCTATTTAACTAATCAATCAAACCAATTTAGCTAAAAATTCTATGAAGAATCATTATTTAACAATTTCGTTTAGAATGTCGTGTGCCCCAGACAGCTGGGTATAAAAATTAATTATATAAAATACAATAGCAACAAATAATCATGCAACAGCAAACGAATTTTACAATTTCGCGTTGCATATTCAATGCTGCATTGCGGTTGCAGCTGCGGCAGTTAACGCTGCCATCGGCTGAATTCACACCAGCGTCAGCAGAATTTGCCTACGTACAAATGTTGTCGTAAAGCATAGTCGTTGCCGTTGCTGTTGCTGTTGGCGTCGCTGTTGACTTCGAAAAAGTAAGCAATAACTTTAGAATCTCCGCAAGCAATTTGCATTTTACAACCAAAGCAAGCGAATGCAAAATAATAAAAAAAGAAGACGAAAGTACAAAAGAATTACAATAAAAAAAATGTAAATAAATAAAAGCAAATAAAGATGTAAATGTGCAGCTGTAGCGAATGTATGTAGCAGCTGGCGGTGTAGAGGGAGATGTAAACGGCTTCGGTGACGCTAACGTAGGTGAATGAAATTGCAAAAGAAGCTATAGGAAATGGCATGAGAAATAAATGAAAATAGTTGACACCATTCTGCCGTAATCAATTTCCTGCTTGCGGGCAGTAAACCCGACTAAAGCAACAACAACAATAAATAGTAGTCTTGCTGGTGAAAGGTTAACGCCAATAGGTGACCCCACTAAACCACATACCAATCCGCCAATATGCTTTGCTTTCATCATGATAGCTGAGCCAGAAGATTGCATGATATCACTTTTCCGCTTTACGAAATTTAATGCAACATTTGCATGGTATTAATGAAAATTTCTTTCCACATTAGCTGAGGTTCAAATACCAGTTACAGTGGCGAAGACAGCTCTTTCCTTACTGTTTTTTATACCCGCAGAATAGTACAAGTACAAGGGGATTATAATTTTGTCCACATAACGGTACTACATATGAAAGTTCTTGGGTTTAAAAGAGAAGTTGTCCGTCCTTCTGTCCGTCCGTCTGTCCGTGTACACGATAACTTGAGTGAAAATTGGGATTTGCATGAAATTTGGTATACAGGTTACTTTTTTCCCAAGATAGGTTGCTATTGAAAATGCGCGAAATCGGATGAAAACCACGCCCCCTTTATCGATATCGAAAATTTCGAAAATTATATAAGTTGTCATCTCGGTAGCTGAAATGGCTAAAAGGATATAATTTTATAGTCGCACTGCCCACTTTTAAGGGAGGCATTTTTGAAAATTCGAATGGTAGTAACTTTTCAACTGATTACGGAAGAACGATGAAATTTGGCACAAAGCATACTAGTATCGTTGAAAGTATACCTGATGAATTTGAAAATCGCCCTACTTTCCATATCGATAATTTCGAAAATCATCTAAATTCACATAATTCAATTCTGAAATTGTTAAAATCAAATAATTTTATTTTGTTAGGCATATAATTTGGACCGGACCCACCTAGAAAATTTAAAAGGACTCTACATTCTTTAATGGGTTAAACTCGTATCTATCCAGACTCACCCCAAATATGCCTAATGTGTTCCGTGGGTTTGTCGCACCTTCTCTTAGGGACATGACATAATCCCTAGTAATTATTCCTCCCTGTGCTGTCGAGCCTAAAAATATCTTCTTCATGGCCGCTAAAGTTGAAATTGAGTTTTGCACGAAACAATTTTTGCCTACAAAAACATTTTTAGTAGCACTTAAGAGCATCTTTAGTAAAAGCACATAACTTTTAAAGCTATTATGTTGAAAGTTTACAACAACGCCAAAAACAAAAAATGATATTTTTGGCTGCCATACGCGGTGACATTTTCAAATATTAATTAAACTAATTTTCCAAAAATATTTCACTCTCTGAACGAAAATTAAATCAACTCGAAAGATAAATGCATAACAGAAATGAACACTGGCGTTTCTTGGATCGAAGTAGCTTTCACAGTCAACTTGAGTGTAAGTAAGAGTAGATGTCTACTCTTGAACCATCACTGTGTACCACTGATCCTGAAGGAAGCAACGAAGAAGAGCTACAAAAAATAAATGACAAAAGTCAAAGAAGCCTGAGAAAGTTTTGATTCCTACGTTGATGCCGGTTTGTCGTTGAAGTTTTCAATGAATTTTGTAGCGTCACCATATGAATTGACTACTTTTTGGCAGCGACACAATCTCACATATACACCCGCTTACTGATAGTGTATGCACTAATGTGAAATTTGGCTAACTTCCACTACACTACTACCATGCATATTGTTGTTTTTTTTCTTAGTGATTCCTGTGAATTTGAGTGAGATTCCATAGTTTCTCTAGCGTTGACGACATTCGTTAAAAGCTTTTGCATTTTGTTTTTGCATTTTTTGTTTCTTAGGTTTTCATACATCACAATGTCATCAATCTTTTCTGTCTACGTGTTGTAGTCATACTCTTGGTTTCTCTCTGGTGTCCCTACAAATTTTGAGATAATTTCACTTACTCTTCTGTGAAGTGATACTATGAACCTGCCGCCCAATCATTCATACACACAAACATGCATTTCTATCAGGGTTGCTAGTTAGTCTTACCTTAGTTTTGTGTATTTCCGTAGGGAAGGTCGCTCCGGATAGTAAGCCTCTTTTCATCTAAGTGGGAGCTTATAAATATATTCCGAAATAAGATTCCAATACAAGCTTAGAGAAGAAAGTTTGCTTTCACTAAGAGAAAACATTTTGAAATATTCGAGACACCCCTAATGTGTCTGGTTTTATATTTACCTATTCGTGATTCTTTTTCATGCATATCTTGCATTTCTTATACTCCCTTTGACCTCCCAAAAACAAAAAGGGATGTTTTATCAATTCCTTTTATTGATCACTGAGCACTGGGAGAGTTTTGAATAGTATTTTTAAACCTCCCACAAAAGTAATGCGGGAGCGTTTGCTATGCATCTCTTTTTGTTCCTGAGGGAGTAGTAAGAGAGTTTTGAAGGCAAGAACCCGCCTAATAAATGTACCGAAATTAAAAAAAAAATCATATTGGGATAATACATTAATAAAAGAAAGCATTTGCTTTTTCGAAACCTTTTCTCAAATTTTGAAAATTCCTTCATACAAATTTATGTTAAATTTGTGAAAATTTGTTTTTTTTTTTTTATTAATTTATCCCATTGTTTAGCCCTCCAAAAAAAAGGACGTGTGACACTCGGGGACTGCCGCGGTAAAACTATTGCATATTCCTTATTATCAACTTATGCAATTATAATATTTATGAAAACTCAATGAGCATATTTATGACTTTAGAGCAGTACAGCCTTAACCTGTTAACAGTATAGCCTATACAGCTGTAATTTTATGTATAACGTCACACTGTTAGTAGTATAGCCTAAATGTAGGCAACACTTACAGATCCAATTTTAATGTAATGTAATGTACAGCTCCAATTTTATGTAATCAGCCTGTTGCTAACATTAGTACAACGTCATGCGCCTAAATGTAGGCAACGCTTATATTTATTTTTGTCAAGTTATGTTGCTAACGCTGAACCTTTTAACATTGAAAAAAGTCCGTTACTACGAACTTTTTTAACATTAACATTTTTTCATTTGACTCCCACCGCCAAGGCCTGATCCCGTACCTATTTTGTTACTAAAACTTGAAAGACTCTCTGAAATAAGCCCAGGGAGAGAAAGTAAATACTCATTAAAATCGGACTTAAAATGGCGACGTAGTGTCAAAAAATGTAAATATCCCATCGGGGGGCGTGGCAAAAAAAATTTTTGGGATCGCCTTCAAAATATCTTTAATCCTAGGGGTGGACTGGTAAAACTTTTTTTGTATGGGGACCGATCCGGGTTAATGTACATCCTCCAACCGTCACTGGACAAATTTAGGGGGTATTACTTACTTAAAATAGCCTTTAACCGCCTAGGCGATTTTGGCCGTTCAAAGGGGGTATATGTAGACACAAATGTATATGAAGTGCTGTTCGCAACGTAATAAGTAAACTGTCTTTATATGCATTTTTTTGGCTTGTCACTTTTTCTTTTTTAATTTTCATTTTTACTTTGTAGCGACCTATTTATGGTTTTGTATGTAACTTGGTTGGCCATTTACATTAAGTACGTTGGCACTGATTTGAATGGCTAATAAATGACAACACAAAAGTTTTGACGTATGTAGTAAAAAAGTTGGAAAGTTGTTTATTAACAGCAGTCATAATGATACTTTTCCTCATGAAATGAAATATATTATTAATATGTTAAGCATTTAGGAAGTTATGAATTCATTTTCAGAGCCGTCAGAATTGTTACTGAACGAACATAGATTAATTTATTTGAGCATTAAGCAGATGACATATAGCACATTTTTATAGGGGCCAGAGGGCAGGTATTTGCTTTTAAAGTTCCAAGAAATACGCAGCTGGTCTTTAAATATTGCCCTTCTGGTAAAAATGGGATATCATCTATTAAGCCTTGTTTGGATTTTTCTCTTACGGGGTACAATGGAATATGGCTGAAACGCTTAGGCAAAGGAAAACTCACTACAATTTTCTGTACATTTTCTTTTGCAATTTCTATTTACCTACATATATTTTCATTTTTTTATCCTAACGTTAATAGCCACACTTTTTTTTGAGCATCAACATTTTGACGTACTCTTCAATTGCCAATTTCTGCTAACGGTAATGCACTCTCAGTGCATTCCATTTCCGTTTTTTATGTTTTTCTCGTAAACACCAAACTCAAAGTCAGGGATGTCTATCATAACGCATCCAGGATATTTATTTAACTAAACGAGATCATGAAATAAATAGAATGTACAGCTCAGTTTTATTGACAGGAAACGCAGTTAAATTAAATTTGAAAAAAGAAAGAGATTTCAAATGCAGCTCAGCAAGTGATTGATACATTGGTATGTGATTTATTGGCCTTTAACGATAATAACATTGGCTTGAGGTGAAAAGTAAAATTGAGGAAATATTTACGGATCAAAAAATGAAAATGAGTTTAGCTATTGCACAAGGTAATTGTTTGTCTGGGCCAAAAAAAAAATATTTTTTTTATTTATATAGATTTAATGTTGGGCGACTAAAAATGAACTCAAGTAAACTCAAGTGGTGGTTCCTGCATTCATTTAAACACGTTTTTTTGCCAGAAAACGTTACTTCATAATTTTAATGTCCTAAAAAGGATTAAAGAAATAAAGACCATAGAACATTTGAGTAAGGCTCTACGATTTTTTCATTTCATACCATGCCATACGGCATAGATTTCATTCAACCGAGATAAAAAAATATATTTGTTGATTAATCTATTACTTTTTACTCCCTCGAGAGCTACGCCGTAATAGCTGATAGACCCCAATATTTCATTCGCTTGATAAACGCTGGAATCGGTAGACGTTTTTTACGTAGCTTTTGACTTTATTTATAATGTATGAAATAAGGCATCGAGCCCGGGGAGTCCCGATCCCGAATTCCTGACCTCCAGTGCCGTTTTTTCGTCCAGAAATCCCGGAACTATATTTGTTCAAATCACGGGAATTCGGGATCCCGGAAAATCCCAAGATACCAAGATACTATCTATATGTAAATACGCCACATGAAAAACTTTAGGAACCTCCTGTGAGCGAACCGTTCGACCGATTTGAATGAAATATGCACCGATGAAAAGGAAATTGAAAAAACTGAGGTATAGGCGGTATATTTTCAGGGGCGTCCCCGAAATTTAAGGATGTGTAGTACGGGGCTAGCGACCCCACTACCCCCTAAAGATTTTAATGGTCGAATTTGCGATCACAAGCGATACTAGTTAATATAATCCCACGAAACTGCTGAAAAGGACGGGAGAGGTATCAACTACCTCTTGATTTGACCTCTATTTCAATAATCAGAAATCGAAAATAAAAGTGTTTTGTTTCAGAGGAAAGCTGTTGGCAAAAAACCAATGGTTTTACCGAGTCCGATTCCAAAATTGAAGCGTGACCCATTATATTTATGTACAGAATACCTTTCTGGTATGAAATATCTCTTGACAGAAATAAAATATCGGGTTTCCGCTTTCGAATTATGCATTAGAGGTCAAAATGCGTCTTTCTCCTGTTCCGACGTTTTTGACGGTATCTGGGATAATCCCTAAAAGTCCCGGGACCCGGGGATTGCAATTTATAATCTCGAAATCCCGGGATTGTCAAAAAGCTTCGGGATTCGAAACCTACTAGGCCACCTTACCCCTCCTTGCCTAAGGAATAAGAAGGTTGGTAATGAGAGATGAGAGGCAATAAATCCGTAGATCATCCATCAAGTCGCACGTCATTACCTTTTGTTTAATTTAATCGCCTCCTGCGACAGGCATACCTTCCTCAAATATATGCAAAACCCCTAACCCGCAGGCGTTATCGGATCTCGACTATACCAATGATAATAAAAATAAAAAATATATTTTTTTAAATTCATAATTTATGCATTTCACCCATAAAACCTGTGAAACTACCTTACGAAGGCTTAACAGGTAAAACTTCGTTTAATTAAAAATACAAAAAAAAACTCGAAAAACCATAAATAGGTTTTCTTTTTCTACCAAACTATCCTTTTTATTCAGACTTGTACTTATGTATTTGTTTTTGTTTATTATTGTTTCCAAAAAATGTTGTTATGATTTTGTTTCGCGTTTCAAGGTTACTCGTATATACTGTTTGGCACGAAAACAACATGTTATGATCGTTCGATAACAATAGAAGCGAGATTTTCCTACTCAATCAATAAACAACTTCGCTTACGTCCGAACTGCACACACACACACACACACGTGTATACAAAACACTACCTGCGCTTGTATAAAAGTCAAACTCTTTCTCATTTTATTATCAGTACAATAATCACATTCATCAAGCCACACAGCGAAAAGCATCACCTCATATTCAATAATGGCAAGAATTTTTGTAAAAAGGGATCTCTTTTCGATGAGTTACAACCACAAAAGTAGCTCCACTACCTCAAGCCAGAGAGCTTCAACAACAAATAGTGATGATGTCAGATCGGATAATAACTACTGGCATAAAAATAAAACATTTCCGCAATTGAATCAGGATGTAAAATTTATAATAGAGCTAAAATTCATAGAAAGCGAAGAATATTTGAATCAACAAAGATATAGCGCAAGAAAAACGAGCACACCGAAACCTAAAAAATGCAGACCTGGTTTGAAGAAGAAAAATAGTGTTCAAAATACTAATGCTGCAAGGTGCATACGAGTTTAGATCAAAAACGAAGTGGACATTTTTTGAGTTGAAAATATTTTTTTATCGAAAAGTAACTACTAGTCTTACTTTTCTAGTAGCTAGTAAAAAGACAGATATCTGATTAATTATGTATTTGTATATTAATTATATATTTAAAAATAAAATGTTATTATGTAAACAAAATTTTTGGTTTTTCAATTAAAAGTTTTATTCTAAACAGCGATTTTCGTGAATATATAATTCTCGTGAGATATTCTTGAAAAGGAAAGAAAAAAATATGTAAAAACACCAACCAAGGTCACACCTGCTCCACATTTTGGCCCTTTCTTAACCATCTTCTTTTCCCTTACACTTTCTCTCTACCTCAAAGTTTTAGTCTCCGTCATTGGTTTCGTCTACTCCAATTCAATACAGCAATTCTTCTACAACAAACCTTTTCCCCATTCCCTCCACCTCCACTACATCCATATCTACTTTATTCCTATGTCAGTACCAGCTTTAAGTAAAGTGCCTTTTATGAAAATATATGTGTTCAAATCACCTCTATTACTACCTCTACCTTTGCCATACCTCTTACTAGTCACTTCTAGCTCGAAAATCCTCTTTCCCTTCCGGCTACTCTCACTACCATCTCTATCTTCCTCATAAATATATCGATGCCTCTTTCAAAGAAATTGAGAAGATGAATTGAAGGCATCTTTTATTAACCATGTCAATACCTGGTCCACGTTTTGGTGTATATTGAAACGGTTTGGGACATAATAAAGTATGTTAGCCCTAGAATTACAGTACCTGGGTGACCGAGTTTAAAAAATAATCCTAAAATCTAAAATGATCCCAAAAAGACACTTAAATGGGCCCAAAATGATCCGAAATTGAACCCAAAACGGCTGAAAAATGATCCCAAAATGTTCCAAAAATTATTCTAAAATCACCCTAAAATTATCCCAAAATAATCCTAAAATAGTCATAAAACGGCAAAAGACCCTCAAATGTTCCCAAAATGACTCCAAAATTATACAAAAATTACCCTAAAATTGTCCCCAATGAATCCAAAATGATCTCAAAATAGCGCAAAAATTATCCCAAAGTGACCCGTAAATGATCCCAAAATGATCCTAAAATAATCCAAATATGATTCCAAAAATAAACAATACAAATACAATACGGAAAATGGTAACCCTGGTCGGCAACACTACTTAAAAATTTTTTAGTTGTCATTTTGCTGAAAATACCTTTCATTTCATACCTATATTGGCATATCTTGTTACAAAACTAAAAAAAATGAGATAAGTGGCAACCCTGTTGTTGTAATAGAACTTCGCACTGCAAACGCGGCGCATCTAGCTCCTAATAAAAAGGAACGTGAAAGACCAGCCACAATTGTATTGATGTTGACGGTCCTTTGCCGAATGTGAGTACGGTAACTTGCGGTGAATAGCACTGTGGTACTCGTTGGAATGATTTCATTGGCCCCGTAGCCGGGGTCAAAGTGGATTTTAGTCCCCTCTCACAAACTCGACATATTCCAAACCACTAACCCGCAGGGGACGGATAAGTTTTGTCGATCACGTCGCCGGTATTGGATGGACTACTGGAATATTTTTTTCACGATGGACTCGAGGCCCAATATTATTTCTCAACTATCATAAAATTGTGACTAATTTGCATAACTATCTATCAAAGATCTTACGCAATGAGACACGTTTTATTTTGGAATTAAACAACTCCCAGTTACACAGCGTCATTGTGACAATAAACCCAAAAAGAAAATAGTGTAATACGTCTTTTGGACTGCTAAAATCGCCTAAGCGGTTAGATGGCTATTTCAAGTAAGTAATTCGTCACTACGAATGTCAACATCACATTTTGGCTTAAAACGCTTTTATGCACTAAAAAGAAAGGGTTAGCATAATATTTCTCTGAATCAAGAGAAAACTTCATGTGCATTTGCAAAATGGCATGCGATGAGGGTGTCCTGTTCGTGACAGCACACATTGTGCATCATGCGTTCCATGCGTTCCATGCGTTTATTTACGCGACATATTCGCCGCATAATTTCCCTAAATTTTAATTGTATGGGCTCACATAAACGATAACGATAATCACACAATGGCTCAACTCACAATGTCAGCATCAGTGGCAGCAGTTGCCAACAGACAACTTCACAAAAAAGGCCAACAACAAGATGAAATAGGTTTTGATGCTCAGCAACGAAAACAATGAATACAACAATAGATTAAATACAATAACAACAAAATGTTTTGTAAAAACAACAATAACAATTGCACTCCTTCAACTGTACTGTTACTTTGGTCGTCAGTGCGTCGTTCATGTTTGTGTTGCTGTTGTTGGTGAATCTTGTAAATGGTGAATGCAAGCTGTTAGCTGTTGACTGTTGGTTGGTAAATGTTGGCAATTAAATCAGTATACGGTAAACATGCATGCTTGCTTGACAACAATATCAGTGTTGTAAATGACATTATGGAGCGTAAATGACAGCAACAAACAACAAGCAGCGAAATAATGCGTGTGCAGTCGTTATTTTACCCATCCCTTTCCGCATCCGGCAGTACACATGAGCGTGTTTGGCATAATGGCAGATCATATTTACTAATGTTTTGCTATTTATTGCTATTGTTATTGCTTTTTTTGGTTGTTTCTAACACTGATGTTGACAGTCTAACATTAATGTTCAACGCAGCTCATGCAACCATTCATAATCATCGGCGTGAGTTTTAGGATCAGAAGCAACCGCTGATTTTCAAACCAAGACACTATGGCTTAAATGGCCATGTTATGCGGAGAAAAGTTGTTCTCTTTCAACTCTCGTATAAGATATAGCCACCTGAAGTTAACCGTTTTTTGTAAGTGTATTTTGCGATATTTTTATGTAAAAATCAGTAAAGTGGCGCCAAAAGAAAAGTATTAAAGATATAGGGGTTTTCTGTTTTGGAAACTATCGGCAGGGCGTGTATAAAAATTGGTTTCATCACAAATACGATGCAAAAATAAATATGTCTAAAATTGTGACGAGATGGATCTGTACCGTAGGAAGCAAAACAAAGCTAGCTTAAGTAGCCAAAATGACAATATATTAGTTGTCTGTGATTCTGCTTTAATTTTTAGGAAAGACGATGAACCAATGATTTCTGCCGATTTCGGTCGCTTATTATTTGTATCCCTTTCGTATTTGCACCCATATATTTCTTGCGGTCTGAAAATCAAGATGGAAAATTTATTTCTAAAGTACCTACAAAACTAACGAGCAATTATCGAAATTTTTATTGTTTTTTGGAAATTTAAAATGTTAACTATTTAATTGCGACTTCACACAAAAATTTAGAAACATTTATACAAATCGAGCGCAATGCCATTTGTTTGTGTATTTTCATCCAATTACTTATTTATTATTAACCACATTTTCTGCAATCCGATATACATAACCATAAATTATAAAGCCATTGTAAGTGTTGTTTGTCGTACAGCATAGAATCTTAAATAAATGCATATTTTGACTCAACATGAACGCATTTATTTACCAAACAGCACGTTATCGTGCTATTTTCATCAGTTCGATCAGATATCTGTCTTGATAATAATGTTCGTCCATATTTTACAGTACATATTTCATTGCAAAGCTATATTAGGATATTCCTAAAACTTAAGTAAGTAAATCATCAAATTTACCAGAGGAAAATCAAACATGATTTTTTTTTATTGATATTTTAAAAAAAAAATGCAAAGTTTTGGAAAAAAAATATTTGGAAAAAGATCCTTTATATGACAGAGAGGAAGGCTCGTGGGAGGTGGTACGCGATTTAGGATAGGAAGAAGAAAAGGGACAATTTAAGAAGTAGATGGGTAATAAGAATAGCAATAAAAGGGTTATAAAGGGAAAGGGAAGTATAAAAAGAGGAAAATAAGAATGAAGAGTAGAAAAGAGTAGGAATAGGAAAATGAAAACGTAGAGTGGATACAAAAAACCAAAGTATCGAGAGGAGACATAAATGAAAAAGGGAGAATGGGAATAATAGGAACGGGACAGAAGCGGAAAAAGAGGATGTCGGGAAAAAAGTAGTAATAGGAAAAGGTAAAGAGATGTGAAAGCAAGTATATTGAAGAGGAAAAAGATGATCTAGAGCATTGGTCGTCGACTATTTTTCTGGAGTAAGAAGAAGAACAGAGAAATGGGAGTATTACTAAGATCAATAAGCAGATATCATACACGCAAAACCCATCCGAAACATGATAGCTAGACGAAGTAGACGCAAAGGTCTGTCAAACGAAGATATTCAACAAAATGAGAATCAATAAAAGGTAAAATAAATTTTAAGGAAACATAATTGAAATAGTCTAGAGCTTTGAAAAATAATTTCAAAAATTTACTATGCTCTTTTATATAGATAGTAAAAAAAAAATCTTACCCTACTTTCTCTATTGATTGTAATAACCCAAAGCACGCAAGGAGTCTAATGAGAATGTAAAATTTAAGTCTATTTTCATTTATGTTATGTTTTCGGGTTTTTTGTTTGTACATAATGTGATTTACTTTAATATGCCATTAAATTATTTGACCAAAATTCAAATTCAAATTACTAGCAGTTGCTCATGTGAGAGCTGTCAGCTTGTTTGTATTCTGAACTTTGGTTTGAAACTAATTGCCTAGCCATGATTAAGTTGCATCATTTGCATTGTAATGGTTGAATGCAAAATTATTTCAGGTACAAAACATATTACGATTTATTACATCACCGTAGTTTTGTTAATAGTTATTGTTATGTGGGTACGTTTGTAATAAATTTGACAGAAAATAGACAATCGATATTTGTAGTTGAATGAAAATTCACCTCATTTGTACTTGATATTGAAATTTAATTGACTAGGTTATATAAAATGTAGGTAATTTCAAATAATTTTGCATATGAAAACAAAGTACTGAAGCAACACTCAGAAAAAAAGTTTTCTTACCGCGCAAGAATAAATCGACTTATTTCAAGCAAAAATTAACCTTATTTGGCTCCAGAGACATGGCGTCCTAACCATAAGTAAAATATTTCACACAGTTTAAGGAAATCTTTTTTCTTTACTTTAAGTACTTATTTCTTTGTTCTTAGGAAAAGTATACTTGTGAGCAGGAAGTCTCTTACTTATATTGAGGCTTGTATTGAGGAAACTATTACTTGTATTTAGGAAACTTTTGCTTGTGTTGGGAAAAGTGTTAATAGTATTGAGGAAACTATTCTTGTATTTAGGAAATTTTTGCTTGTATTGAGAAAAGTGTTGATAGTTTTGAGGAAACTATTAATTGTATTTAGGAAACTATTACTTGTATTGAAGAAATGATTCCTTGTATTGAGGAAATTATTACTTGTGTTGAGGAAACTATTACTTGTATTTAGGAAACTATTACTTGTATTGAGGAAATTATTACTTGTGTTGAGGAAACTATTACTTGTATTAAGGAAATTGAGTTCTTAAAGTTATATTAGGTATATCGATTTAAGGAAACTGGTTCGTTGTTTCAAGGAAATGCTTTTTTCTGAGTAAACAAGAAAACATTTTTAATTTAGTGTTATTTATGACATTTTTTATTCTCCTCTCTATAAATATTCTTTTGATTGGCATTTCCAAAAATGTAGTAATGTTTCCATGAGAACATTAAATACCGAAAACCTTGGCTTAATAAAATATCGTAAAGAATAATATCTTCCAAAACAACAATACGAACAATAGACCAAAATGAGAAAAGGATGATCAACAACATAACTGGAAAACCTACAAAAATATCAAATCAACAAACTTAAACAATGAAAGCATACAATGCCAACAGCGAAAACAAAATCACTGTTGTTCTATATGAAAAACGGAATGTAAACGCATAATTGCCCGATTTTAAGGAAAATCACGATGAAAGTAAACGTAAAACATGGAGATAAAAAAAGCTGAAAGAAAGGTATTTCTGTACTCTTTGTTTACCTATGGCAAACTTGTTATTCGCGTGTGAGCTTATGTGCGTGTCATGTTTGTAAGCGCCCATGTTTGTATTGTGGGAAATTGAAAATTGGCGCGAAATCACAAACAAAGCATGAACTAACATAGATACTAACATACTACATAAACACATATACCATATGCCAACATTCAACGTTGCATAGAAACGAAGATAATAGAGTTGACGGCAGTAGAGGAAGAGCAAAACACAAAGAGTATACTAAAACACACTTCAACTCTCGTTTAACATGCTACGCATCCATATGTGCAGTGAAAAAAAAAAACAAGTGTGAAAGGATATCTATGTATGTGTACATTAGACAGAGACAAATAAAAAATATTTTTTTGGAAAAATTACATTTATTTGCAAAAAAATGCTGCAAAAGTTACAGCTCTTAATAATAATTTCTAGAGATCTATTAATCTATTATAGCTGGCTTGAATTTTGTAGATCTTATCTCAAATCAACATCAAAAAGATTCGTAAAAAAAGCTTTTCTAGACAAGGTCGCCCCTCTCTCTCTCAATCTCCGAGTGTTTTTCTGCATGGATGAGGTGAGGTTTAAAAGCGGCAAAAAACTGTAGGTGGCGCCATTTTTTTTGTTTTAAATATCCTTCAATATTGCAGTGTCTCCGGTTTGAACATCTTTTTCAAGTCTGTAATTTTTTATTCGATAGACTCGTTTCAAGTCTCACAAAGAATTTTCGAAATCTCTCTATAAAAATTATTCCACTGGTCCAAAGTTCAGAAAAATTTTCAAATTTTTGATTCAGTGTACGACACAAATGTACAACTGAAGTTTTCAACACCTGTGCTTACTGTGGCGGTATTTGGATAAAAATCACATTGAAATTCAAACAACGCGCGTACATTTTTCGTTTGTGAACATGCTGAAAGAGCAGGAACTTAGATGAAGTTCACACGGTAGTCAGGTTAAAAAAATGGTACGTGCAATCAACAAAAGCATTAACTTTTTCATTAAATTACTATCGAGCAACGTTTTATTACAGAAAATGAGTCAAATACAAAGAGAAAAATGCGCTCGTCATATCAACCAATATTGCAGAAAATTTGTTGTTTGACTTCACCAAAAATCTTACTCAACTCAGGTGTCTACCATAATGCCAACATATGCAGGCCAGCGTCTAATTACAGCTTTTAAGGAGTTACACCAGAATAACTCACGTTGCTTCAACACACTTGCAATATTGCCTTTGCCGCGAATCTAACCAGGAATAATTTGGCTGCTGAACGGAGGGACCTACCATTATGTCATCGTGTAATTATGCAAGCCGACGTCTAATTACAGATTAGTTCTATGACAGTTCGCCGTTGGATTAACTGCAAATAATGCAACGAAAAATTCTGTTCATTCCACAGAATTTGCTCAACTTGAGAATAACAGTAGGAGATTGTTGTCATTTTTTCTGTGCACATATGTATATTGTTTAGCTGATATCGGCGTGTGTTCTTTGATCATTTTTGGCAGTAGAGGTATGATAACCGACGTAACTAGCCTATGTACCTGACAAAGGCAAGGTTACGTTAAACGACAAGGTTATGAAAAACATTTTAGAAAAAGGATACAACCTTTTCTAACTAAAGGAATCAGCTATGAAATTAATCACTTAGCGCAATTTCAATTTCATCCAACCATTTATTAAATTATATTTAAAAATATATGTATATGCATATGCAGAACATAATCTCTCAAATTTTTCTCACTAAACACTGGTGGCCATCGCCTCTCTCTCCTTAGCTCTTCGCATTTTCTTTGCTGATTCTGAGCATATGGCTGTTATAGAAAGTTTCACTTCGCGCTCTGTACAACCCATTCTGGTAGTAACAAAATGTAAAATATCCTGTACCACGACCGGATCCAATTGGGCTTTCTGTGGTCGCTCACGTCCAATGAAGGCTGGTGAAGGTTTTCCGCTCAAACAATGACTGGCCAGATATTCTCTTGTGAAGAGAAGAAGTAACAAACTGCGAGTGACTGAGTGCGTATTCTTCCATTGGATTTGACTAAGTTGATGCTTTGAAGCGAGTGTGCCATTTGGTCCGATTGGTGTGCTGTCATCAATGTTCAAATTCTTAGATGATACGTCGTTCTTAATATTGGTTTTTTCGCAGGATTCGGATTTTATAAATTGCGTTCGCTTTTTTGGCTGTGATAAGTCAAGAGGTTCTTCCTGCTCGATGCATTCTATTGTAGTATTTGAATTGCTATTTTGATGTTTTCTTGGCGATATCTCCATATATTTTGCTGTCTCTTTCAAATCACCCTCTTTAATATTTTCAGCCATCAATGCTTCTACGCCAGTGTCACAAAGACGTCTTTTTTTAGGATTGCGGTCTTCATCGTCGTTATCCCTCTTACTTTTGAATTGCTCTTTTCCCATGATGTTTTGTAACTGTTGCAAATATATATGTAGCAGAGCTTGCTTGCTGATTTCTTCCAAATTCATCGTTATATTTTCTACGGGGTTTAAATTAACCTTTTTTGTCGACATACTCATTTATCGGTTAATTTTAGTGAAAATTACTCTTTATGTTAAGATGCGATTTGTAAAGCACTTCTTGTCTGCTTGAAGGAAATTGAATTAACAGTCTTAATGTGCTGGTGTTTTATACTTTGACAGGTAGTAGTTAGCGAAGGATTTGTTCTACCTGGGTCTGTCACGCTCGTTAAGCCATAAAAATGGCAGGCATTCAATTTTATTTAACTATAAAAAGAGCTTAAATCTTAATCGAGGCTTGTTACATGGCGCACACAGAAAAATATTTTTTTTTGGGGGGGAGAGGGGTTTCAATATCCAACAGAAAATCAAGAAAAATACTCAAATTCGTCCATACAATTTTAACTTAAATTTCTGTTTATGGAGTGAACCTACGTATGCACACATTAATCAAAGGCACCAGTGTTGCTAGAATTTTTTCAGCAATCTGGCTAGATCAAGAAAAAAAACGGCTAAAAACGACTAAAAAATAATTTCGGTGAAAAAAAAATATAATTTTGGTCGGAAAAACGGCTAACATTTTTTAATCAACTTTTCACACATTTTATTCGCTTTTTTTCATTAAAACATCTAATATAAACATTTTATAATAGTTTTGTTTATTGGGCTGTTCCAGCTTACGCCAGATTGCGATATTTCACAAAATTGTGTTTAACAAACTTTTTTCTTGCTCTAGGTTGCTCCATCTTTTGTTCACGAGTACGCTCAAAACAAAACTAGAGAAATCCAGATCACAAATTTCTGCTCTAGCTTTTTTTATGGAGTATAACGTATCCGTCGTATCTGGCGTTACGCATACAAACACCCGCAGTCTACTTTGCTGTCAGTTATTTCGACGTACTGACGGACTGATTCTGCTGACCGCTTAAGTTAGAGCAGAGAAGCAATTGTCAGTCAGGAAAAAACTTGAAAACTTCACAAAAATTAGCTTGCAAGAAAATCAATGTTTTTGTATACGTGAATTTGCATTAGTTTTGAAGATTTAAACAAAAAAACCAAATAAATAGAAATTATCGAGATTCAAGTGCTTCATGGCATTTCTGCTCTAAGTTGCTCTATTTCTATTTTGACAGCTGCCCTGCGCTGCTCTGCTCTAACCTGCTCTGAACTTTTTTTTGGTCAGTAAACAAACCTAATATTAAGTTGTTTGTACTCTTTCTATGTACCCCTAAAGCTAACAATTTTAAGTCAAATTTTCATATGTTTTATTCGTTGTTTTTTTATTAGTTATAAATACATCGTTTTGCATTAAAATCTCATTAAAAAAATGGAATTACGACATTTGCTCACTAAGCCAGCGATAAATATTTTATTATATAAAGGAGCGTTTTCTCATCAAGCCTCAAATATTAAAGTTCACTTTAACAAATATTAAAGTTCACTCTAAACCAAAATTTTGTATGAAAAACTAAAAAAAAGTTTACTTGAGAAAACGGCTCCAATTTCATAACAATAAGAAAGTTTCGTAAAGAGATGCTTTGCATCGGAATATACAGAGTTATAATAAACATAAATAAAGCCTACATTTATTTTTGTTACTAGCAGGGAACCCGACATTGTTCGGGTTGGATCTGTATTTTAGGGTGGTACTAGTTTCTATTGAAACAATTTTTTCGCTTTTGCCGACCTTATTCTCGGGTCCAATTCCTCTTCATCAACCTCTCTTCCTCGGATTTCTTTCCTATGTCATATTCCTTTCTGTCACATATGTTTGGGTTAAGCCCCTAACTCTATTGGCAATTCCAGTTTAGTTTTTCCAAACTACTTCCTTCTTTCCATCTCCCTAACCTCAGTAGCTCATCTGCTCCTACTTTGATACCCATTCTCATTGATAAAAATAGAGACATTCCCTACGTCACTTTCAGTAATTTTTGTCAAGGAATTTCCAATGTGCAGACATTTTCTAGACTCTTTTTTCCAGTATAGATAAGTGAATGGATGAATAGATTTAAAAAATTTAGTTCCCAAATTTTTTGGTACGCTACGGTACCTATGCAATTGATTTTTGATTTAGCTAAAATTGAAAAAAATACTAAACAAAAATTTGTGAGAGGCACGCTTTGTTATTTTTTTGACAAACAAAGTGCATTTTTCTTCATATAAATGTATTTACAAAAGAAATTTCTTAGGTACCTCACTTAAAATGACTACATCTTATTTCTTTATTGGAAGATTTTGATAAAGCCAAGTTTAGGGCTCCTTCTAACCTTCAAGCTTTCCATTAGAAAAAGTCTCATCAAAATCCGTTTCTTAGTTTCCGAGATCCTTACGTTCCCCAATTCATCCCCAGTAATTTTTTCAAAGAATATTTCAAGAGTTTTATTATAGTATAGTCTATTACATACTTATATAAAAAGTACAACGAGCAAAATTTTAAGCAGAGCTCACTGCATTAAAATTAATTGACTAAATGCAAAGTCGCAATAAAATAAGGCATCAGGTAACGAATATATTTAAAATAACATACTTTCATGACATGAAATGAAAAAAAAAAAATAATAATAAAGTGAAAAAAATGTATGTTTATATTTAATTTATTTTGGGAATGAGGAACAACCAACAAAATATTTTTTTTTCAAATCTAGTGTTAATTTATATATAAACTATTAGTCATAGCATTTAGAAACAAATTCCGATTGTTCTAATTTGTTGGTATTATTAACTGATCACACGTATTATTCTTGTGCTTTGTCTTCGATCAAAATGGAAAAAACTTGTGAGCCCAACAAAAAGGTACCAAAATGATTATAAAAACTAGTTTTAACATGCTATTTAGTTATCGGTAGATTAAAAATACTCTGAGTTAAACTATTAACTCTGAGTTAAACTATTAAAAGAAAATTTCAGTATTGGCTGCAAGTACGGTGAAATGAGCTATGATTTTATTGTAACATTAAAGATCGAAAATTAGTAAATGTTTGTTTGTGCTAAATGTAAAAACCCAAGTTTCACAATAGCTTAGATTTTCTAAGAGATTCGAGTGTTACATCAACAAACGTAGTTACTTGTCTTAAATATTGTGTTATATTGCTAAATTTTACTATCAAGTTTCTGTAATGTTAAAGACCACATGCACTTGCATGGATATCATCCCACTTAATTATCAAAAATCGGTGGTTTTTTTGCAGGAATTACTTACTAAGGCGAAAGTTAAAAGAAATTACATAGATAAATTAAAACAAGTAAGGAATTCTAAGTTCGGGTGAACCGAACATTAAACCAGCGGTAATTTTCAGAACGGGATAACAATGATATAGGCCCTAGGAGGATTTACCTAAAGTTTTTACTATTATAGCTATTTACCTTACGAATTATGTCAATTTATGTGATTTTCGAAATTTTCCATATTGAAAATGGGCGTGGTCGGGAAACGATCTCGTCCAATTTCATCACCTATATTGCTAGTATATATTGTTCCACATTTCATGAGTCTGAAGTAATCAGTTTAAAAGTTAAAAGTCGAATATTCCGAAATCCCTCCCTTAAAGGTAGGCGGTGCCACGCCCACATTTAACCATTTATCAAAAAATCATAATAGAATGATTGGGGTTCATCAGTTTAAAAGTTATGACCCGTGAAATTTTCAATTATGCCTCCCTGAAAAGTGGGCGATGCCACGCCTATTTTTAACAATTGTACCGTACATATATAAATTTCTGGAAAATCTACCTAATTCATTAAAAGTATTAAAAATTTGGAGTGATGGGCCTTCATCTCAATTCAAAAACAAGTATATCGCCGCCATTATAGGTGAATTTGAGAAAAAGTTTGACTTGAAAATATATTGGAATTATTTCGCCACATCGCACGGTAAAGGCTGCGTGGATGGGATCGGAGCAACTGCCAAGCTAACCGCTCGAAAGCATATAAGAGCTATAGACTCAGAGGCTTTCAATCGTACGCCATCACACATAATAATCGAAGAAGTTAGTCATACCGAGATAGACAAATAAACAATTTCCTGAATACCGCCAATATTTTCGAAAATGTAAGAAATGTGCGAGATATTGCTTCAGCACATCAAATTCAAATTGTGGACGGTAAAATAGTCAGATGTATATTGGAACGATTTTCCCTCATCCCTTGTCAAATTTGGTTTTGTAACAAACCGGTTTCGGCGATCTGCCATCTTCAGTGTTTGATTTTGTATGGGAAAAAATTACATTTTTTTCAAAGTGAATTTTCTTTTAATTTTTGAATCTTTTTTCAAAGCTTCCAAAATGCAAAGCCATGTGTTATTATCTTAACTTTTGAAATAAGCTTCAAATCCTCACCTTTAAGAGTATGCAAAAATATTTTGAAAAAACTTTCAAAAATTGAAAGAAAATTCCCTTTGGAAAAAATGTCACTTTTCCCCATAAAAAATGTATGGGAAAGGGCGAAAAAATAGCAACCCCTAAGGGTGATAAAAATGGCATTTTCCAACCCTGCTTCCAATTTTTAACAGCCAATATCTCTAAAACTGTACATTTTGGAACTCTGGTGCCATAAAGAACTTATTCCAGAAAAATCGACCGAATGATTTGTTTGCATTCGTTTTGTTTGGGTTCCTTTGTTTAAACTAAATTTCTATATAAAATCAAATTTTTTAAAATTAGTTGTTTGCACTTTTAAGACGAGTTCAAATATGCACACACTTTTTAAATTACCACAGCAGTATGTACAAGGTGAACTTCATGCTGAAAAGAATTTAATGTGCCAGTGGAAAAGAGCGACTTCAAAATAGTTAATATCAAGTTTCACGGATTTCATTAATCAGCTGATACGCCAAAAATTATGATTCAGAAAGGGATGATTACAGCGCGTATAAATTTCGAACAACTTTCACTGCTAACTATCCAAAACCCTCTTCAGTTCTAAGCATCAAATAAGAACGAAAATTATATATATTACTTTCCTCAAGTATTTATTAATAAAATCACAAATAATTTTGAATTTTTTATAAATGCATCTTTAATGTCTATGGCCCGATTTTTCAGTGCAAGTTTGAACATTAGTGCGAGTTTAAGCTTACTTTATACGGCCAGTTTGTATGAGATAAACTCTAGTCAACTTTGTCTGCAGTTTAAACTTGCACTGAAAAACCAGGCATAAATGACGTGTTTTGTTCGGCTCACTTTTGTTGATTTACGTTCTTTCTCTTGCGCATTTTCTTCGCAGTATCGGCACATTGCGTTGTAATTGTATGTTTCACTTCACGAGCTGAACATTTCAAATGGCCCACCACGCAATAAATTATGTCGTGGACCTTTGCAGGATCTAGTTGACCTTTGGTGGGACGTTCACGACCAACAAAGGCCGGCGATGGCTTGCCGCTTAAGCAATGATGTGCAAGATATTCCTCTGTAAAAATTGTTTGCATCAAACTTCGAGTGGCTAATGATGCTGACTTCCAATTGATTTTGTCATACTTAATTTTTGGTATTAGTGTGCCGTTTGGTCCGATTAGTTTATAACCTTCGAGTGTTATATTTTCAACTGTTGGTGTCGCTTCTGCGTATTTTGGGGTTTCGCTTACTGACACTTCTTCAGCCGATTTATCTAATATTTTTCTGATTTCGCCTTGCACGCGCTGATTTGATATTTCTCTCTTTTTTGCAGATGAGTGTGGTGTTGAATGTGATAACGGTGTTACAGTTTCAGTTTCCGAGAAATAGCTGTCTTCGTTTGAACTTTCATCGCTCGATTCATTTTGCCAGTGCTCGTCATTCGATGGATGACTGGGCTGATTTGGTTGTTGGGAATTCGAAGGGCGTTTCCAAAGCAGAGGTTTTCGTGGGTTGCCAAATAAGCAACCGTTAACTGCAAATACAGCTCTTCGAGTTGAAACTGGTTCGAGTGATAAATCGATTGGTTTCGGGTTTGATGCTGTTTTCGAAACGTTTTTGATGGCCTTTGATAAGTCTATAACTTCGGTTGATAAATCTAAATGACCATCCGTTTCCGAACAGCCACTTCTATTATATTTGTCTTCATTACCATCCAATTCTGCTGCTGCCGCTATTAAAGCGTCGATACCAGATTGAAAGTAGCACTTTTTTGGTGGCTCATTTTCCTTGTCACCATCATTTTCTCGCTTTGGTTTTAGTGCTTTTTGGGGCATTAAATTGTCCCGCATTCTCAGCAATATAGTTTTTTTATTTTCTTTCCAAGCTTCGAACACTTCATTAGCTGCTTGACTTTTTAGATCCGGTTGAAGCAGTTGTAGATCTTCTAAATTTTTACGCACAAAATTGATCGCAGTATCGTGTCTCAAATTCCTTATCGTTGCTTCTATATCATGCAAGTCCTTGCGTATGACTTGTTTGAGTTTTTGTAAATTCATTTGATCTTCTCTATTTAAATTTGTGCTCAAGTTTTCCATAATGAAATTTCGAAATTTTTTAGAAAGGCTGGTTAGTTATGTTCGCGATCGCTACTGAACTCAGAATGCGCTTTTAACCCAGTGCTACCCTTTTTTAATGCCCCAGGTAGGCGCACTACATATGTATGTATCATTTTCTTTCAATCTCCTTTACTGCTTTAATTTGCTTTACTGTGCTGTATCTGTCCTCGAACTAGCTCGTTAACTAATACTGCTAAAAATTATTGTGAAACGGTAAATTAAACAGGTAGTTAGGCGGTTCAAAGGATTTGCTTCCTCGATTTTTAGAAAATATCACTTACCTAAATTTGAGCGCTGAGCATTTTTTAATCATCTTGTCTCCTTCTCACGTAACAAAAGAGTATATCGTGGGCTTATCTTCTATCTATCTATATATATAAAATTCAAATTATGTACCTACATATGTATGGAGACTAGGGTGGTTCAAAAAATAAATATCGACTTGGTCTTACCGCCTAAAAAGGTATTGATGAGAAAATAAGCCTTGCAAAAAATTAGCGCTCTAACTTAACCCTTAGGGGTGGCTACATTTTGTATGGGGGAAAATAGCATTTTTCTCAAAGTGAATTTTCTTTAAATTTTCGAAACTTTTTTCCAAATATTTTTACACAGTCTTAAAGTTGAATCCTTGAAGCTTCCAAAATGGTAAGCCATGTGAGATTATCTTAACTATTAAAATAATTACAGCCAATTAAAAACGACTGAGTTTTGTACTATTGCACACACATACACAGTAACACGTATAAAATCTACTAATTTTAAATAGCTGTAAGTTAAGTTAAGTGTTCGGCCTTCTACGCCAAGTCGTGGCGGTTCGATGCCCGGCAAAAGTAAGATCAAAAATTATTTAGAAAAAGAATTTTTCTAAACGGGGTCGCCCTCGGCCGTAGTTTGGCATACTCTCCGGGTGTATTTCTGCCATGAGAAGCTTCTCAGCAAAAAATTCATTTACTTTGGAAGTGCCGTTGGGAGTCGGCAAAAAACTGTAGGTACCGCCAACTTGTAGGAAAAACTGAAAAGCAACACACCACAAGTTGGAAAGAGAAGCTCGGCTAAAAATCTCGTTAGAGGTTATGATAACCGGTTGGTATATCGCCGCCATTCGTTTTTTTTTTTTTGTGTAGTTCAAGAGTTATGATAATTGCACACGGTGTTTTTTGTTGGAAATTAGTAGTGAAAAATTATACGAAAATTTACTTCGAAAAAAAAAAAAAATTTATATTAGTTTAGGAGATCCATCAGCAGAGACCCTTAGTATAAAAATAACAAACGAAATGTTCAGATATTACAAGCTAAAGGTCAGGAATGGAGTCCATGAGAAATTCGTATTTTTATCTCTTGAGAAACATGTCCGTCTGAGAGCCTGAAAAACACGATTTTTGAAAACTTACAAATTTCGAGATAACAATTTATCTATAAGGAGTGAGTTTTCTTGGCTGATAGACGGGTTATTTTCTTCAAGGGTATGTACCCTTAATTTCTAAAAAAAAAATTGAGTGGCTACTTAAATCAGTAAAGATGCCAGAGCCGGCAAAAACTGACAAAAAAGGATACAAATTACGTATATTCAGTACCAGGTTTTTAATACCAGGTACTTGCTACGTGATTTATTATTTAATTTTGAACAAACTACTCTCTTTTACCTTTAAAACGCCCTATCGAATGTAAGGATATCTCAAATGAAATATTTTTACAGCTATAATAGGATAAGACTAAAAATTACGTTTTTCACACTTTAAAATTCGACCAGTCCGAAACCAGTGGTTATAAAAATTAAATGTGTGTAAATTTGATCCTTTAGGACCTTAAAGATGTGTTCCTCAAAGTTTGAGCGATATTGAATTAGAAGTTTTCATATGGAAAGTCTCATACATATTTTGGTCTCCAGAGCCCTACTAGGTGTACGGTGTGTAATAAGGTGGGTCGATTTCAAAATCACCTAAGTGACAAAGAAAATTGTATTTTAAGGATAAGAATAAGATAGTTTTCCGAAGGAAGCATACCTTTTAAACAAACTCTGATATCCCGACTTTGTAGTTTCAACTTTGCGCCTCATAGTTTGAAAAATCCTACGTTGGCCACTTTAGAGTGCCGCAATCGAGTCCATATGTATGACCGACCCCAACTTACTTTGGAGGGCCGATCCACCTATGCCAGTGGTACACCCCCAGAAACCCCTCCTAGGGGGTTATCAACAATATTTTATACAAACATATTTTTCTTTATTACCAAACCCGCTTAAGTGACTCAACTTTTCGTGCACTAATATGCATTTCCCTTACAATTTTCCCCTCTAATTTATCGAGAATCGCTAGTTGTCAAAGTTAAAATAGAAAAAATGCCTGGCAATGGCGAAAAATCACAAGTACAACAACAACACTCCTATTTTGTGTCTGACGAAAAATAATACTTCAATTTTGGTCAGACGAATACTAACACTTGTAATTAGAAGAATCGATCTTGATCGGAGTTTTCTTAAATTCAATAATTTGTAGCTGTAAAATCTCCAAACTAAAATATCACATACGCCGTTTTCAAAATGTCGCATGGGTCGTTTTGCCAAATGAAGGTACTTAAGCGGGAAACAGAATCAGTTCGCCATTACGTCAGTTGCGTGACGTACGTCAATTTTAGAGCAAATTTTACTCTGACGTATCCGTCTTATCTGCCGTTACGCATACAAACACCCGCAGTCTACTTTGCTGTCAGTTTTTTCGACGTACTGACGGAGCCGACTGCTGTACAGTGTAAGTGTACAGAAAGTTCGGGATAATGACCTGAGACGATTTACCCACAGTCTGTCCGTTTGAAGACAAACTACTGACAAACAAATAAAATTGAAAACCTTGGTGCATATTTTAAAAAGGCCCACTTAAGTAATGGCCCATTAAAAACTTTAAGAACCTGTGAGTCTCTTTACCTCAAATGAAAGTTTGTATATATATTTTAAAGGGAATTATCTCATCTAAATTGCTACTTTTTGCAAGAAAGAGACAGAAAGATCGCCAGGAGAGTCCTGCATGACTTCATTGCCATAAGTATGTATAGCGTATCATCATGTGTGATACACATGATTCGGTAGATTCGCGGGCATGACCTTGTATTATGTGAGCATTGTGTGCTGTAGTAATTTAACCTTGCTGTTATTGAGCTGAGTCGGCTTAATATGAAGTAGATCACGCGCACACATATGCAATAAAACAAGCGTTGCTAGACAATGAAACATGCGTGCATTTCGATTTGTCATTTCGTTTTTAAATGGAAGGATGGTTGCATTTATGAAAACTTAAATGTTTGTATCAGTGCCGTATTTAAGGGGGGTTTTGGGAGTTCAAACCACCCACGAAATGTTGCGATTCCGATTAATAAATTACAATATACATTACCCAAAGAACTCAGATCGTGACAAAAAAAACTAAGAATTATTGCCTGGTGCAAAATCAAGTAAATTGGTTTCCATATGCTCCACTCGTTGGGCTGACAACTACTTCGTTTCAAAGATGTAAATCTCAGCAGCTTTTGAAGAACTGTTGAACGAAGCTGACATTGAAACATCAAGAAGAGGGAATGGTTTTATAAAATCCCTGTACGCCGTTTCTTTAACTCAATTCGTTCGATCGTCTCACACTCATATTTTTGTTTCTGTAAAACAAATCATTTTGTCGATTTACTTTCTCACTTGCTTTTTATGTGGTGACAAAAATTTATTTTTTACCAAGCATTTCTGTGGAGGAGCGTCACCTTCCTCGAGAGACAAGGGTCACTCTGGCTCAATTACGGTCTGGATATTGTAGCAGGTTAAACTCCTACATATCCAGACTGAACCCTGATGTGCCGAATGTATGTCCGGCATGCGGCTCATCCCCCCACAATACCAATCACTTATTTTCTTGCTCTACTGAGCTCACTCTTCTAACACCCATCTCCCTTTGGTCCAACCCTATTGAAACTGCTAGTTTCCTTGGACTCCCGTTAGAAGATATTGATGACAATTTACACTAAGGAAAAATACGCGTTGGGCAGGACTACACCTCGTTACAACAACAACAACAACGCGAACCAAATTTATCAAAGCCTACAGAAAAACAAAAAAAAAAAATAAATTGTCCTTTGAAAGAACATTAAAAAAGTTTCGAGGTCCATTACAAAAAAAAAATTATTTTAAAGAAAAGGATCAAGCTTTACGTAAAAATTAAAAATGTGCAAAAATGAAAAAAATTGATAAAATTATTTTTTAATAAAATTTTTACTAAATTTTTTATAATCATATATTTTTTTAAATTTATATTCGAAAAGAACGAAAAAAAAAAAACTTTAGAAAACGGTTTCCATGTTCCTTCTTAGCATGTCAATTACAGGTCTTATAATTTAAAGAAAGAAGTCTTACACACAAAAAATTGCGAATTCAAACCGGTATATCTCGGTAACCATCCAATATTTTTACGCGAACTTTGGTGATATTTTTTCTTACATGGCAGATATTTCATTCAAATCGAATTTTTAGGTGGTCCGCTTGAGGAATTTTACCCCATATGTAGACAACGATAAGGACCGGGATGGAGATACAACGTTGTTGTTGTTGTTGTTAACAGCAAAACACTCCCCGAAGGTTTTAGGGAGTGATGCCGAAGTTGACAGTCCTTGGCCGGATATGACCCCGGTACGGTGCGGTACTGCCCGACTGTCGTGGTAGCGATTTGGTATGACCAGTGGAACCTTCTCGGTCATGTCATCCCTCCATCCGTGAGGAAGAAGAAGATGGGTAATGAGAGGTGAGAGGAATCATATCCGTAGATCAACCATCGAGTAGCACCTATGTGCATATTAGTCGCCTCTTACGACCGGTATGCCTACCTCGGGCATATTCTAAACCCCTACCCGCAGGGACAGCTTAATTTAGAAAAATGCTAGGACGATTTTTATAGTGAAGTTTAAGGTGTACAGTTTGGTCGAAGGTAATTTTTCGAAAAAATTACCGTTTACGAGAAAAATTCGTAAAACCCTAAATGTTCACCTTTGCCCCCAAATAACTATTTTACCAAACATGATATTAATGGGGACTTTTGAAGTTTTCTTCCTTTAACTAAGTTTGGCTTTGTCGCAATTTTTGGTTTTTCAAATGTCTAATTTGACCGGAAATCAAAAAATATTATACCATGAGTTTGGGACTCATATTCCAACTTTTATTTTTTACATTCACATACAAAAAAATGCATAAACTTGCGCATTTCGGGGTGTCCCTGAATACGAGCCTGGATATAACAAATATAAATGTAAGCTTTATTTAGAGTTTATTATAGCTCTGTATATTCGGATGCAAAGCACCTGTATACGAAACTTTCTTATTGTTATGATATTGGAGCCGTTTTCTGAAGTAAACTTTAAAATTTATATTAATTTTTTCATACAAAATTTTTGTTTAGCATGAACTTTAATATATAAGGCTAGATGAGAAAACGCTCCCTTATATTATAAAATATTTTAATTATACGTTTTAGTTAATGAAAAAAGCCAATAAAGGAGTGAAAAGTTGTTTAAAAATGTTTAAAAATGTATAGCCGTTTTTCCGGCCAAAATTATAATTTTTTTCGCCGAAATAATTTTTTTTAGCCTTTTTTTTCTAGATCTAGCCGGATTGCTGAAAAAATTCTGGCAACGCTGCTTATGACAGAGATCCAATTTTATGTATTCGGCCGTTGGTAACACCGAACCTTTTCGAACCTTACCGAAAATTTTCGAACCTATCCGAATCTTTTCGAACATTTTCGAACCTTTTTTGACAAATATTCGTTACGTTTTTTTATTTAGGAGCCAAGCCCGCGATAAAATCTATGCAATAGCTTAAAAAAAATTCTGACGTCTACATGAAAATCGCCGTTACACGTGTATTTTTATTTTTTTCCCCTTTCCGAAAAAGGCTATTTGGTTCATAGGACAGAAACAAAGTTCGTTTTTGTACCACAGTGATTTGATATGAATATTTTTTCTTAAATATAAGTAGTTTGTAAAGTATTTGTTTATTTCAATACTGTGTTATAATTTTGCTGACAGAGTCATTATGAGCAGTAGCTTAAAAAATTCCAATTTTTTTACTATTTTTTTTTTATTGATATTCTACATGGTTAGTTATCATTATATGATGAATATTATAACCAAAAATATACATTTCTCATATACGTTAGGGACGAACCTCGTGCCCGTTGTTGAATTCTGATATCGAATTCGGACTCAGCAGCCTCTTTTTTTGTCATAAGATTAGATTAGATTAGATTAGATTTATTTCATTTCCTTTCATGATTAACATATGTATGTATATTACAATGGTAACTTAAATTGAGGCCATTAAGAATAAAAAAAATTAAAGAAAAGGTGAGGCATTCTGTAAAAATTATTGATATTTTAGTATCGAATGCCATTTTCAAAAAATAAATTTCATGAACATTTAAAAATGTGTGTGGGGTGAATTTCACTATTAATAAATTAAATTATACAAATTCTATGTACATGATGGAGAAAAAGAATAACAATAACAATTATAATAATAACAACAGATTTTCTTCAAATTGACTAAGTCATACGATTCAGCAAAATTTTGATGTCATCGTGTGATTGCTCCAAAAGAAATGATTTAACCTTTATTAAAAATTCCCGCAAATTTCTAATGACGCGTATCGACGCGGGTAACGCATTAAACATTTTACAAGAAACAATACTGAAGAAGTTATTGAAGTGAGTTGTACGCGATGTGGGAACATAAACAAGACCGTGTGAGTTTTGCCTCAAGTTATAGCTATCCGAGACCAGGCTATGTAAGTACCCACAGCGAAGGAAAAATATTTTCAATGTCTTGTAGTAGTACATGTGCCTTACGGGAAGAATTTTCAAATCTCTAAACAGGACGATGGTATGATGAAGACGATTCACACTGCATATCTTTCTTATAACACATTTTTGAAGAGTTAAAAGCTGCTGGATTTTAGTATTAGGTGCACCACCCCAACAGGTTATGCCATATGCGAGCTTAGAGTGAACTAAGGCGTAATAAATAGTTTTAAGTGTTGCGTTTGAGCAAATCTTTCTCAGGCTATAAAAATGCCGAACGATTGATCGCATGTACGACTTTAATCGAGATATATGAGCAGCCCAACTCAAGTTTTGGTCAACAGAAACACCCAGGTACTGAAATTCGCTTACCTCTTCGATGGAGAAACATTTTTCGGAACACTTGTTACTTGATTGAAATGTTGTGTCAGAGCACACCATACTATTCAGAGCGAAGCGCTTGCAATCAGTAGCATGAAATACAATGGCTATGTCAGGTGACACTTTTGGTTGTAGATTGAAATACATCATCTTTGTTTTCTTGCTGGCAACAAGCTTATGTGCAGCAAACCACACCCTCAACAAATGCACATCATTATGAAGGCCTGCTATCAAATCCAGATAGTTCGATGAACCATAGGCGATAGCAAGGTCGTCTGCGAAAGCCGTAACTTTTCCAAAAAATGGTAAGGAAAATATCGAGTTAATATATATTAGAAATAGAATTGGGCCCAAAACTGATCCTTGAGGTACTCCTAACCTAATTGTAACAGGATTACTTAGGCAGTTACCAACTTTTACTTTCTGCACTCTTCCTGATAAGTAGGATTTGAACCAATTATAGATGAAACCACGAAAACCAGCGGAATGCAATTTATCCAGTAAAATTCTATGATCTACCATATCAAATGCTTTTGTGATATCTACAAATAAACCAGCACAGTTCTTTTTTTTGTCGAGATCCCTATATATGAGGGAACAAAAGTCCAACAGGGCATCTTTTGTTGAACGTCCACATCTAAATCCGAATTGCCTCGGGCTGAAGAAATTTTTGTTTTCAAGGAAGGAAAGAATTCTACATTTAACGAGTTTCTCAAAAACTTTTGAAATGGAAGAAAGTAAGGAAATTGGTCTATAATTGTTCACATCTTTTTTGTCACCCTTTTTAAATAAAGGGATAACAATTGCGCATTTCAAATCAGAAGGAAAGGTTGCCGACAAAATACTTGCATTGAAGAGATATGTTAAAATATCAACTAAACTGAACGCCACATACTTTAGATCTTGATTTGAAATCCCGTCAGAACCACACGATCTTGAGTTATTCAAGGATCTAATGGCTTTTAGGACCTCGAATCCAGTGAAAGCCTCAAAGAAAAAACTTTCGCCTTCATATGAAGCTACTGTTGCCGGAGAAAAAGATTCACACGAATGCACGGACACATCAAATTGCCCGATTGACGAAAAATGCTCATTGAAAAGATTTGCCACTACTTCGGCGTCATAAAAGATCTCACCACTATTGCAAAGATTTATTTCTGTGATGTTTGTTCTACATTTTCGGTTGAGTAGGCTGTTAATGATTTCCCATTCTTTTTTCGAGTTACCATGCGAGGCCCTTAGCTCGTTACGATAATAGCTGTCACGCTCTAATTTTACTTGCTTTCTTAAAATCCTACACAAGCTCTGATACCGGTTACGAAGATTTGCATTAGATGGGTGCTTACGGCATTTCGTACCAAGCTTATTTTTTAGACGAATTTGCCTGACTAACTGATTGCTTATCCAAGGCTTTATTTTTGTTTGCTTTCTACAGGGTGCATAAGAAAAACTTGCAGCGTTTATGTGATTCTGCAAAATAACTAGAAACGTATTGTAAGCATGGGATACATCTCCCTCAGCATACACCATGTCCCACGATTCAAACCGTAGTCTTTCATTCAACAGACCGAAATTTATTTTAGTCAAGCTTGAGTTAAAATTTCTTCTATTACGGCTTTGTTCGCATATATTTTTTATTATTAAACCAGTCATGGTATGGTCTGTAATTCTCAGATGAAAATTTACTGTAGGAACAATAATTGGGGGTAGCGTTTTAGAATTTCCAAAAAGGCCATATTTGTGAACCACTCTAATAGATATGTAGGTACATAATTTGAATTTTATATATATAGATAGATAGAAGATAAGCCCGCGATATACTCTTTTGTTACGTGAAAAAGAGACAAGCTGATTAAAAAACGCTCAGCGCTCAAATTTAGATAAAAATCGAGGAAGCAAATCCTTTGAACCGCCTAACTACCTGTTTAATTTACCGTTTCACAATAATTTTTAGCGGTATTAGTTAACGAGCTAGTTCAAGGCCAGATACAGCACAGTAAAGCAAATTAAAGCAGTAAAGGAGATTGAAAGAAAATGATACATATGTAGTGCGCCTACCTGGGTTAAAAGCGCATTCTGAGTTCAGTAGCGATCGCGAACATAACTAACCAGCCTTTCTAAAAAATTTCGAAATTTCATTATGGAAAACTTGAGCACAAATTTAAATAGTGAAGATCAAATCAATTTACAAAAACTAAAACAAGTCATACGCAAGGACTTGCGTGATATAGAAGCAACGATAAGGAATTTGAGACACGATACTGCGATCAATTTTGTGCGTAAAAATTTAGAAGATCTACAACTGCTTCAACCGGATCTAAAAAGTCAAGCAGCTAATGAAGTGTTCGAAGCTTGGAAAGAAAATAAAAAAACTATATTGCTGAGAATGCGGGACAATTTAATGCCCCAAAAAGCACTAAAACCAAAGCGAGAAAATGATGGTGACAAGGAAAATGAGCCACCAAAAAAGTGCTACTTTCAATCTGGTATCGACGCTTTAATAGCGGCAGCAGCAGAATTGGATGGTAATGAAGACAAATATAATAGAAGTGGCTGTTCGGAAACGGATGGTCATTTAGATTTATCAACCGAAGTTATAGACTTATCAAAGGCCATCAAAAACGTTTCGAAAACAGCATCAAACCCGAAACCAATCGATTTATCACTCGAACCAGTTTCAACTCGAAGAGCTGTATTTGCAGTTAACGGTTGCTTATTTGGCAATCCACGAAAACCTCTGCTTTGGAAACGCCCTTCGAATTCCCAACAACCAAATCAACCCAGTCATACATCGAATGACGAGCACTGGCAAAATGAATCGAGCGATGAAAGTTCAAAGGAAGACAGCTATTTCTCGGAAACTGAAACTGTAACACCGTTATCACATTCGACACCACACTCATCTGCAAAAAAGAGAAAAATATCAAATCAGCGCGTGCAAGGCGAAATCAGAAAAATATTAGACGAACCGGCTGAAGAAGTGTCAGTAAGCGAAACCCCACAAAACGCAGAAGCGACATCAACAGTTGAAAATATAACACTCGAAGGTTATAAACTAATCGGACCAAACGGCACAATAATACCAAAAATTAAGTATGACAAAATCAATTGGACGTCAGCATCATTAGCCACTCGAAGTTTGATGCAAACAATTTTTACAGAGGAATATCTTGCTCATCATTGCTTAAGCGGCAAGCCATCGCCGGCCTTTGTTGGTCGTGAACGTCCCACCAAAGGTCAACTAGATCCTGCAAAGGTCCACGACATAATTTATTGCGTGGTGGGCCATTTGAAATGTTCAGCTCGTGAAGTGAAACATACAATTACAACGCAATGTGCCGATACTGCGAAGAAAATGCGCAAGAGAAAGAGTTTAAATCAACAAAAGTGAGCCGAAGAAAACAAGTGCATACACGCCACTTATGCCTGGTTTTTCAGTGCAAGTTTAAACAGCATACAAAGTTGACTAGAGTTTATCTCATAAAAATTGGCCGTATAAACTAAGCTTAAACTCGCACTAATGTTCAAACTTGCACTGAAAAATCGGGCCATAGACATAGATGCATTTATAAAAAATTCAAAATTATTTGTGATTTTATTAATAAATACATTAAGAAAATAATATATATAATTTTCGTTCTTATTTGATGCTTAGAACTGAAGAGGGTTTTGGATATTTAGCAGTGAAAGTTGTTCGAAATTTATACGCGCTGTAATCATCCCTTTCTGAATCATAATTTTTGGCGTATCAGCTGATTTATGAAATCCGTGAAACTTAATATGAACTATTTTGAAATCGCTCTTTTCCACTGGCACATTAAATTCAGCATGAAGTTCACATTGTACATACTGCTGTGGTAATTTAAAAAGTGTGTGCATATTTTTTTGAAAAGTCCTTATTTGCATAGCTGAACTCGTCAACTAATTTTAAAAAATTTGATTTTATATAGAAATTTAGTTTAAACAAAGGAACCCGCACAAAACGTATGAAAAAAAATCATTCGGTCGATTTCTCTGAAACTTTAGGAATAAGTTCTTTATGGCACCAGAGTTCGAAAATGTACAGTTTTCGAGATATTGGCTGTTAAAAAGCGGAAGCAGGGTTAGTGAGAAACGCCATAATCTTGGAAAATGCCATTTTTATCAATATACATCGGCATGTGTATATACATTAGGGTGATTAAAAAAAAAATGTCGTCTTGGTCTTACCCCCTAAAAAGTAAGCTATTGATGAGAAAATAAGCCTTGCAAAAAATTAGCCCTCTAACTTAACCCTTAGGGGTTGCTATTTTTCGCCCTTTCCCATACATTTTGTATGGAGAAAAGTGACATTTTTTCCTTTTCGAAACTTACAGCCATTTAAAAACGACTGAGTTTTGTACTACACAGTCACACGTATAAAATCTAGTAAATTTTAAATGGCTGCATGGGGCTCTGCCGCGGCGGACGACACATTCCCCATACTCTTCCTTTGACCCTAAACTGGCCTTGCCCGGCAAGGGGTCGTACGAACAAGATGAAAAAAAGTAATAAAAACCTTAAAAATAATGATACAACCATGTATACTGCCCAGCAGAGGAGGAAAATGCTGGAGCAAGCGAGAACGCAACGTCGGAGGACAAACTCCATTTCTTCATCAGCCGAGAGGTCGACAGCGATGGCAACTACGAGTCGATCAGCTCTGGATAATAAGGGGGCAATCCCCAAAGTAAGTACCGGTACAAACACGGTGAAGCCAACAACGGCTGATGCTAGAGCCCTAGTAAGTGCCGGTACCGAAACCAAGTCTTTAACGTCTGTGGCAGTGGTCTCACGACCTGGCCCCAGAGATCCAAATAAGGGAACGACCGCGATGGCAACTACGGGTCGAAATTTACCCCAAAAGACATCTCCCAGTCGCTCTGAGTACTTGGACAAAAGAGCGGCCGCGAGGATACTGAAGAAATACGAGGGTATTTCACAAGAGACGCTATCGCCGAATGCTAGGAAGACGGTGGAGATGGCTGAAACTATCTTACCGAACTTCCAAAGCGATTACGCGCCAAAGAAGGTTAATATAAATCCCTTCAAACGCCAGAGATCGGACGTGGATTTAAAACCTCACCCGAAGCGGCAGCAACACGCTCACGTAATGGGTAAACTCAGCTTTGCTGAAGTGACTAAGGATAGGATCCTCATAGGCGTCATTGACCGAGGTAATGAAAACTGGGCCATCCCTAGGGACCAGTGGCGGTTCGTCCGGAACGCTATCGGTAATGCCCTTCTCGACATTATGGATGAGTCTCCGGGTGCCACTCCGATGGGTTCTGATGCGGGATGGCACCAGGGCCGAATCAAGGTATTCGCTTGCGAGGATGCAAAAACTGTTGCACTGTACAAGGCAGCAGCTGCAAGACTAGGTGAGATCTACCAAGGGGCAAGAATCGAGGTTGTCGACTGGAAGGACATCCCGGCTCGGCCAAGGGCAAGAGCGTGGATTCCTGCTATCCCTGCTGAACCTGAGAGAATTCTCAGGATGCTGAGGATCATGAACCCGTCTCTCCCGACGCAGGACTGGGGTGTAAATCTGGTCGAGGACGCGGTAGGGCCTGATAGGCAAGTGGTCTTCACCTTGAATAAGGAGGCACTCGAGCCCCTTAAACGGTGCAATGGACGAGTGCACTACGGCATGGGTCAGATCGTGATCCACGTATACCGCGGCGATGCACAGCGCGCTGCTATTTCGGCTGCACCGGAGGACTCGGACATCGCAGTGCTGGAAGGGGAGTCGGAGATGTCCGACTCGGAAAGTATGGTATCTGCCACGTCAAATGGCGAAGGAGCAGTGAACAGCTCGGAGATGGGAGACAGCCTGCTGGACGGGGAGGACCTCAACGTCACAGTGATAGCAGCTAGTCCTGAGCGCACCACAGTTGACACTGCCACAGTTAGGAGGATCTCTGCCACGCCAAACCGTGGTCTGAAGAAATCGTCGTTGAAAGATAAGCCTCCAGACGAGGTGGAACTCGACGATACGGCGGTGGCAGGGAAGTCTGAGCACTCTCATGTTGGTGGTGATTCAGATAAACCTGCACAAATCTAAAGCAGCCTCGGCTGCTTTAATCAGTCGTCTCTCTAAAGGCGACGTAGATGTGGTCCTCATCCAAGAACCCTGGGTCAACAGCTCAAGGATTTGCGGTTTGGGGACTAAGGGTTATAAGCTTATTCGAGCCAGCGAGGGGGGCCGGGTTAGAGCCTGTATTTTAGTTAAGTCTGAGCTGAATGCATTTCTCTTGCCCAACTATACCAATGGTGACGTTACAGCTGCCAGTTTAACAGTCGACAGTACCAGTCTGACGATTGCGTCGGTCTATATGCCCTACGACGCCGAAGAACCTCCGCCACAGAGGGAGGTAAAAGACCTGGTGGCAAATTTTTCCATGGGTCATCTTATTATCGGAACTGACGCCAATGCTCATCACGTCCAGTGGGGAAGCTCCGATATCAATGCTAGAGGAGAGTCGTTGTTTGACTATTTGTTAACAACTAACCTGGTAGTTTGCAACGTGGGTAACGAACCTACGTTTATTACTAAAACCCGTAGGGAGGTAATAGATCTCACTATTTGCAGCGAAGGCGCTTATGAGTGGGTCAGAAAATGGCGCGTTCTCGATGAGCACTCATTCTCCGACCACCGGTACGTAGAAATAGTTCTAGACTTTTCTGTTGAGCAGCCGGTTATGAAACGCAACCCACGTAACACTAACTGGCAGCTACACAATGAAATACTATCTAGGGACTTACCAGCACTGCCCCCACAAGTCCCCTCATCAGTAGGGGAGTTGGAGGATCTGGTAAAGACCTTTACAACGGCGCTCTCGAATGCCTTAGAGCAGGCTTGCCCAGTGCCAAAACCACGCGGTAAACATAGGCCGCATTGGTGGTCCTACGACCTGGACTCGCTCCGAAAATCATGTAGGACACAATTTAATAAGGCCAAGAGCCTTGGCACGGAGACTCAATGGCTCGAATATAAAGTTGAACTCAGGGCCTACAAAAAAGCTCTGAGGCAGGCGAAGAGAGTATCGTGGAGAAATTTCTGCACTGGGGTCGAAAATGTCGACGATACAGCGAGACTTAGACGAGTGCTCTCAAAAACTCAAACAGCCACAAGCTATTTGCGCAAACCTGACGGATCCTGGACCAGCACGGAGAGGGAAACCCTAGAGCTGCTCTTGAATACGCACTTCCCAGGGAACTTGCATGAGGAACCCGTAGCACCTACAACAAACCTGGCTGTATACATACCCATCACGGAGGAAAAGGTTAGGTGGGCGGTTAAGAGCTTCGAACCGTTCAAGGCTGCCGGGCCAGACGGGATTATTCCCGCACAACTCATAAACACGCTGGAGACATCAGCCAAATGGCTGGTATTTCTCTATACAGCCTGCCTGGCTCTTAGCTACATTCCGTGCTCCTGGAGAAGTGCCACGGTAGTGTTTATTCCTAAGGCGGGGAAGGCGTCTCATTACGAGCCGAAGGACTACAGGCCGATCAGTCTCTCATCCTTTGTGCTCAAAACCTTCGAGAGGATAATAAATGACTACCTCTCCTCTACTATTGATAGCAACCTGATCTGTAGCTATCAGCATGCATACACCAAAGGGAAATCTACAGAAACTGCGCTTCACAGCCTAGTTTCTGTTATTGAAAAATCGCTGTATGAGAAGGAGTACTGTCTTGCGGCCTTTTTAGATATTGAAGGAGCCTTCAACAACATAAGCCCTGATGCTATAAACACCGCTTTAACAAGTCTGGGCATAAGCAGGTCTCTTATTGGACTTATTGATCAACTGCTAAGGGGTAGACGAATAGTTTCATCACTGGGCTCGGTTGACATATCACGCTATGTCACAAGGGGAACGCCTCAGGGTGGTGTTCTCTCCCCGCTTCTATGGAACCTCACTGTCAACTCGATGCTGCGAGACACAAGCTGGGGTGGCGGGAAGGTAGTGGCATATGCAGACGACTTAGCTATAGTATATAGGGGCAAATTCCCACAAACCCTGTGCGACTTGATGCAAGCAGCACTGCGAGAGGTTTCCTCATGGTGCTCGCGCTGCGGACTGAGCATCAACCCGGGAAAAGTAGAACTGGTTCTTTTCACCAACCGCTATAAGATACCACCGCTAACACTACCAAAACTGAATGACGTCAGGTGCACGTTGGCTGACAAAGCCAAGTTCTTAGGCACAGTTCTGGACAGGAAACTAACCTGGAAGGAGAATGTTCTTCAGCGCCAGAAGAAAGCGTGTATTGCACTCTACACATGCAAAAGAGCCATTGGAAAGAAATGGGGGCTCAGCCCCAAAATATGCAAATGGATCTACACCGCAATCATTCGACCAATCATGCTCTATGGAGTTGTGGTATGGTGGCCTGCGCTGAGCAAGGCAACAAACCTTAATCTGCTAGGTAAAGTACACAGATCTTGCATGATCTGTATAAGCGGTGCGTTAAGAACAACGCCCAATGAAGCACTCCAGGCCATTCTTGGCATTTTGCCACTCGATCTGGAAGGGCACCGGGTAGCAGCAGCATCGGCTCTACGTCTAAGGGAAACGTCCGGCTGGGGCGCAAGCACTACTGGACACGCCTGTATTTTGGGATCCTATAGCTTTCTTCCGTTGAGCACGGATCGTTGTGCGACCACAACAGTTGGAGATAGCTGTTTTAAAATCAACATTCCCAGCAGGGAAGAATGGGAGAGCACGGATCGGAGTCCCGCCACTCATGGCGGCACTTCCATTTATACTGATGGCTCGAAGTTAGACGGCAGAGTTGGAGGAGGGGTTTATTCAAAGGATCTGAACCTTGAGCTCTCCTTCAGACTACCTGATCACTGCAGTGTCTTCCAGGCTGAAGTTTCAGCAATCATGGACGCCGCGGCCTGGATAGGCCAACACACTATCGGACACGACATTTTTATATTCAGCGACAGCCAGGCGGCCATCAAATCCCTTGGCTCTTATTCGTTCAACTCTGAACTGACGCTCAGCTGTCGTCGATCTCTACAGGAGATGGCCCAACAGAATCGCGTGAACCTCACATGGGTCCCGGGGCATAGGGACATTGAGGGAAATTGTAGGGCAGACGAACTTGCGAGGCAGGGCACGACCAAGCAGGTTCTTCGGGATAAAGAGCGCTTAGGTATGCCGTTTGCCACTTGCAAGCTTATGCTGAAGGAGTACACACTCCGCCAAGCCAACGAAAGATGGCTGCAATCTCCAGGATGCCGGATATCCAAAGAAACCTGGCCGAAATGGGATCATAAAAGATCGAGACAAATTTATGCCCTAAGGAGAAGAGAAATCTCCATATTAATAGGCGTATTGACTGGGCACTGCCTCATTGGTAGGCACGCAGAAAGACTTGGTGTGCCCTACCGACGATGCTGTAGGAGTTGTAAGGATGATGAGGAGGAGGAAACGGTGGAGCACCTCATCTGCAACTGCCCGGCTTTAAGTGGCGCGAGAATGCGCTTTTTGGGAGTTCCCTTCCTGGTTAGCCTACGCCAGGTCACGGAGCTGGACATAAAGGACCTGATGGCCTTCATCAAGTCATCTAAATGGTTCGAGGAGGAGTAACGGTGTCGGTATAGGAACGTCAGTCCCGGGATTCTGCTATGTGGAGAATTCCGTTAATACCGGGATTTTCCATATGGCAGGGTCCCGGAACTGACTTTCCTAGTGTTGGTGGTATCACAACGGGCCTTTTAATACTGGCCTAGGTGTGCCTCTACGGTAGCCACTTGAACCTAACCTAACCTAAATGGCTGTAATTATTTTAATAGTTAAGATATTCGCACATGGCTTACCATTTTGGAAGCTTCAAAGCTTAAACTTTAAGACTGTGTAAGAATATTTGGAAAAAAAATATTTTGATATACATATATAGGGGGCGTGGGAGCTCCCATTGTCCGTATCTCTGGAATGCGGGTTAGACCACTGATATTTGGTGATGGGTTGTTCGAGATCGATGCCTACCACCTCCAAAAAAATTGGATACTGTCCGTATCTCGGGAATTATTAATGTTAGAAAAAGGGGGCGTGGCACCTCCCATACGAATGAAATACTTCATGGTCCATATGTCTGGAAGTATTGAGGTTAGACCACTGAAATTTTTTGAGGAGTTATATAAGATCAATCCCTGCCACCTCCAAAAAACTGTGGATAACGAAAAAGGGGGCGTGGTTCCTCCTATACGAAGGAGATATGGATATGGATTAAAATAGATATACGGATCGGGTTAGAGAAACATGCAGGGAAATAAATTTGTGGCAGGACAACATCTGCCGGGTCAGCTAGTATTCATTAACCGCTTTCAGCAATATTTATGAAAAGGAGTTTTTGATGAGAACATGAACTCAGCTTGCAATGACATGACAATTATGATAATTTTGAAGCGAAAAATTACACAGTGCTACAAAAAAAAGTGAATACACGTTTAAAGCGATCTAGTAGAGTTTATTCATCTAGCCGAATTATACACGAAACACCTTTCAAAAGATTTGTAACACCCCAAAAACTGGTTTTAAGGTCAAAAAAACGTTTTTTCCAGTGTCTTTGTTAAAAAAATTGTATTTAAAATCTAATTTTCAACCGATTGTAAAATTCTCAACGGGTTTGGATAGAGAAATGTTGACACTTCCGAAATATATATAGTGTTCTGTCCATTTTAAAAAAGTATGACATGTTTTTCACGTGAGAATTTGAATTGTTAGCAAAAATTTTCGGGTTTTCTGTTTTGTACGTCATTTTTTTGGCAATAATTGGCAATGAATGATCATTTTTTGGCATGTGTCATCGAGAGCCATTCACTACTTAACCTTACTTATTTTTATTTTTTTAAAGGACTTCAATTTTTCAAGTTATGCAGCATAATCCAAAATCTAATACGAGTCGATCCATATGAAAACGTCTAAGATTGGCAAAAATCGTCGCTGACTAGTCTCGGATTTCACTCAAACTTTGAGGGGCACTTCTTTAGGGTCCTAAAGGATCAAATTTGCACACACATAATTTTTATAACCACTGGTTTCGGACTGGTCGCATCCCAAAGTTTGAAAAACGTAATTTTTAGGCGAGTACTTGGTATTAAAAACCTGTTACTGAAAATCCGTAATTTTAACCCTTTTTGTCAATTTTAGCTGGCTCTGGCGTCTTTACTGTTTTAAGTTGCCACTAAACTTTTTTCAGAAATTAAGGGTACATACTGTAGAAGAAACTAAACCGGCCATCGACCAAAACAACTCTTTCCTTATAGATAAATTGTTATCTCGAAATTTGTAAGTTTTCAAAAATCGTGTTTTTCAGGCTCTCAGACGGACATGTTTCTCAAGAGATAAAAATACGAATTTCTCATGGACTTCAGTCCTGACCTTTAGCTTGTAATACCTGAACCCAGAGCCCTGTACGGTGTGTAATAAGGTGGGTCGATTTCAAAATCACCTAAGTGACAAAGAAAATTGTATTTTAAGGATAAAAATAAGATAATTTGCCGAAGGAAGCATACCTCTTAAACAAACTCTGATATCCCGACTTTGTATTTTTAACTTTGCGCCTTATAGTTTGAAAAATCATACGTCGGCCACTTTAGAGTGCCGCAATCGAGTCCATATGTATGACCGACCCCAACTAACTTTGGAGGGCCGATCCACCTATGCCAGTGGTACACCCCCCGAAACCCCTCCTAGGGCGTTATCAACAATATTTTATACAAAAATATTTTCCTTTATTACACTGAACCAAAAAAGTTCATGTATCCAATGAAAAAGTACATAGATTTTAAGAATTGTTCGTTAAAACCTCTCCAAAGAACTTTTTCGTAGAAATTTACGAACATTTCCTAGAATATAAGTACTTTTTCGTAAAATATGTAAACAAATCCACAGAAAGCATATATTCATTCATAAATTGTAAGAAAATTTTCTTAGATTCTATGAATTTTTTCTTATATTTTAAGAAAAACCAGCGCGAACTTCTATGAAACTTTGTTCGTAAAAAACATGTACGTTTTTGGTTCAGTGTACCAAACCCGCTTAAGTGACTCAATTTTTTGTGCACTAATATCCATTTCTCTTACAATTTTCCCCTCAATTTTATCGAGAATCGCTAGTTGTCAAAGTTAAAATAGAAAAAATGCTTGGCAATGGCGAAAAATCAGAAGTACAACAACAACAAAACTAACCCTTTTCAAATTCTGTAAGAAGACTAACACTCCTATTTTGTGTCTGACGAAAAATAACACTTCAATTTTGGTCAGACGAATACTAACACTTGTAATTAGAAGAATCGATCTTGATCGGAGTTTTCTTAAAATTCAATAATTTGTAGCTGTAAAATCTCCAAACTAAAATATCACATACGCCGTTTTCAAAATGTCTCATGCGTCGTTTTGCCAAATGAAGGTACTTAAGCGGGAAACAGAATCAGCCCGCCAATACGTCAGTTGCGTGACGTGCGTCAATTTTAGAGCAAATTCTACTTTGACGTATCCGTCTTATCTGGCGTTACGCATACAAACACCCGCAGTCTACTTTGTTGTCAGTTTTTTCGACGTACTGACGGATTGATTCTGCTGAACGCTTTAAGCGGGATCCCATACCCAGCCGACTGCTGTACAGTGTAAGTGTACAGAAAGTTCGGGATAATGATCTGAGACGATTTACCCACAGTCTGTCCGTTTGAAGACAAACTACTGACAAACAAATAAAATTGAAAACCTTGGTGCATATTTTAAAAAGGCCCTAAAGGACTTAAGTAATGGCCCAAAAAAAACTTTAAGAACCTGTGAGTCTCTTTACCTTAAGTGAAAGTATGTATGTATATTTTAACGGGAATTATCTCGTCTAAATTGCTACTTTTTGCAAGAAAGAGAGAAAAAGATCGGCAGGAGAGTCCTGCATGACTTCATTGCCATAAGTATGTATAGCGTATCATCATGTGTGATACACATGATTCGGTAGATTCGCGGGCATGACCTTGTATTGTGGCAGCATGACCTTGTATTATGTGAGCATTGTGTGCTGTAGTAATTTAACTGTGCTGTCATTGAGCTGGGTCGGCTTAATATCAAGTAGATCACGCGCACACATATGCAATAAAACAAGCGTTGCTAGACAATGAAACATGCGTGCATTACGATTTGTCATTTCATTTTTAAATGGAAGGATGGTTGCTTTTATGAAGACTTAAATGTTTGTATCAGTGCCGTATTAAAGGGGGGTTTTGGGAGTTCAAACCACCCTCGAAATGTTGCGATTCCGATTAATAAATTACAATATATATTACCTAGAAAAAATTACATCATTTTGTCTGTGATGTGATGGATTTTTAAGTTTTCTTTAGCAACCTGTTGGGATTTTTTATTATAAAAAAAAAAACTAATGGCGGCGATATACCAACAGGTAATCATAACCTCTAACGAGATTTTTTCCGAGCTTCTCTTTCCAACTTGTGGTGTGTTGCTTTTGAGTTTTTCCTACAAGTTGGAGGGACCTATAGTTTTTAGCCGACTCCGAACGGCACTTGCAAAGCAAATGAATTTTTTGCCGAGAAGCTTCTCATGGCAGATGTTTTGCCAAACTACTGCCGAGGGTCGCCACCCCGTTTAGAAAAATTCTTTTTCTAAATAATTTTTGATGTTACTTTTGCTGGACATCGAACCGCCACGACTTGGTGTACAAGGCCGAATTATTAACCGCTACACCACTGCGGTCGCCTTTATCAATAATGCAATAATATTGAATTCCACAAAAATAAGTAAAAAAATGTGTGTCCTTTTATCCCCATCAATCGATATTGCTACACCGCCAATAAATATCGCGATCCGTAGATCACGTCAGTATTTATTGAACGTAAAACGTACAACAGGAAGTCATGTTGCAGAAACGATTCTCGAAACTTTGCTAGATTTAGGATTAGAAATATGTTCAATAATTGGTCAAGGATATGATGGTGCCGCTGCAATGAAAGGTAGTTTTAATGGCGTTCAAGCAGTAATTCGGCTAAAATAGCTTTATATATACAATGTTGTTCCCATTCGTTAAACTTAACACTTTTGCATGCATGCGAAGTCTCCCATGTTCGTCACTGCGTGGGAGGAGTTAGAGGTGTAGGGGTGTTTTATAAAAAATCGCCCCACAGAACTCAGATCCCGACAAAAAAATTAAGAATTATTGCCTGGTGCAAAATCAAGTAAATTGGTTTCCATATGCCCCACTCGTTGAAGAACTGTTGAACGAAGCTGACATTGAAACATCAAGAAGGGCGAATGGTTTTATAAAATCCCTGTACGCCGTTCCTCTAACTCAATTCGATCGATCGTCTCGACTGAAATAGTCGATTTGCCGTCATAATGACGTCACACTCATTTTTTTTTTGTTTCTGTAAAAAAAAACATTTTGTCGATTTATTTTCTCTCTTGCTTTTTATGTGGTGACAAAAATTTACATATTTTTTAAAATTTGTATCGAGGTGAGTGTGACGACATTAAAATCGAGAGCTTGGTCGATTTTTTACAGAAACGGGGTACAGATATGTTGTGACTTCGTGATAAGCCTCTTTATGGCATCAAAAATATTCGAAATTACATTGCCTTTGTGTAAATGTTTACAGTCACCTAGCTTAGACTTGGCAAGTGCCATTGAGCACATCGAAATAGTTTCACAAGTTTTGGAAGATCTCCGCGCAAATATTGACTACGAATTCTCGACGATTTTCGAATCCGCTAAAGAATGGAGAACTAAAACCCCAGATACATTTTTCGGCACTTGGGAGCATTTTCTCAAGTAAACTACAGATAAATTTTAAATTTTACTTGAGAAAATGGCACTTAGAGAAGCTTATTATAAATTCGGCTTAGCAGTGCCCTTTCTTGATGACATTTCATGCAAAAAATACCTATTCAACGATATTATCAAACTTTGCAATCGGATTATAAATAAAAAAGTTGTGAATAAAAATCGATTTTGGCTGTTTTTAGAACTTTCGCAAGACGAAAAATTGTATCATCCCAAATTCAACGCAGGGTCATCTTTCCTCCTAGGGCGGATAATTGCAAACTTTTTTTTCGACCCGGTCTTATGTACATATATACAAGTTTTAAATCTATGGAAAATGTCTATAATAGATATAAAGGATCACGTGTCTTTTTTTTCCTGAAAATTTTTTTTTTTTGGATTTATCGGCAGTTGAAATCGCTAAAATGCAATGAACTTTTTTTCGACCACTTTTTCAAATGCCAATAACTTTGTCAAAAATTAACCGATTCTCCTAATTCTAATTTTTAAATTATTTTTATTTTATTTTTAATTATTTAATTATTACTATTACTTTTATATAAATTTATAAAAAATAGAATATAGTTTAAAAATTTTTTTTTTTCAGTATTTAGTAAAAATTTATGACTTTTTTCAAAAACTAATATCTGAAAAAAGGTTATTTTTTTCTTTTACATTTTTTCTATATTCTATCTGTACTTCAACTTTGGCTAAATGTCTATTAGTCATAATTCGTCGTTTTCGAGATATGAATTTTTGAATATTAAACAATTGCTTTGTCAAAAATTAACCGATTGTCATGATTTTTTCTTTGAAATGTTCGTTTTTACTTTTACTTGAATAAAAATTTATAAACAATAGCATATAGTTAAAAAATACATCTTTTTGTATTTAGTAAAAATTTATGACTTTTTCAAAAATTAATATTTCAGGTAAAAAGGTAATTTTTTCGTTTAAACTTTTAAACTAAACTAGCTGAACCGGCAGACGTTGTCCTGCCACGAATTTATTTCCCTGCCTGTTTTTCTAACCCGATCCCTATATCTATTTTAATCCATGTCCCTATCTCCTGTGTATAAGAGGAACCACGCCCCCTTTTTCGTTATACCCAGATTTTTGGAGGTGGTAGGGCTGGATCTCATACAGCCTCTCACCAAATTTCAGTGGTCTAACATAAATAATTCCATAGATAGTGACAATGAAAAATTCCATTTTTATGGGAGGTGCCACGCCCCCTATATATATCAAAATATTTTTTTAGACTGTGACCATCCCTGGAAGATATGCAGTGCCTTTGCAAAATTTGGTTATTCGTTTAGAAACCAAGTTCGTCTATAGGTACATAATTTGAATTATATATATATAGATATCAACTAGCCAAAGATCATTGTTTTCGAGATATGAATTTATGAATATTAAACTTTTTTTTCCCCAGTATATTGATGCAATGTTTTGTCAAAATTCATGAGAATTTTTTTTTCTTTGAAGTGTTCGTTTTTACTTTTTCTTGAATAGAAATTTATAAACAAAAGCATTTGTGTGTTACTCTTCGACGCAGAAAACTGAAGTGTGTTAGTCTTCGACACAGAGAACTGAAGTGGGTTAGTCTTCGATGCAGAAAACTGAACGAAACCACAAAAAAAATTTTTTGTTTGAAATTTGGGTGCTTTGGATTGTTTTGCGGTTACACACATGCCAAAGAATCCTATGCTCGAAGACAAAGCGCAACCTTCTACTTTCTTGGAAAATATGCGATAGTTTCTGCAGTGTTACTAAATGAACAACATTTTTATAATTTACATTATCTAACGCAAAATTACGTAGCATTTCAGTAATATTATTTCTAACGCTTTATTTACTTTTTTTCAGACAGATTTGAGTTAATTGAAAGTAATTTGATAAAATATTTCGAGGAGACAAATGTTGTAAGCATTTTGGATCACAATGAATGCGACCGCATTTTTTGATGTAATGTAACAGTCCAAAATTCATAATTGTTTTTTTTTTTTGTGCTAAATCTAGCTCGTTAACAAACCAGAAAAAAAATCAATTTTCTTCAAATAAACTGCAATATTAGTAGAGTTTGTAGTTGTGTCTTTGCACAGACCCAAAAGTTGTTTGTAACGTAACAGTCTTTTTAATTCGAACTTTTGCACACCAATCTTTAAGGGTTAATCTTGTTTCACAAGAAATCGCTGGAACAAACTTTAATATCCATTCACCATTCTTCCGAAATCGGCAAAAAAATTTTAATTAAAAAAAAAAAAAAAAAAACTTTACCTCATACAAAATACATCGTAATATGCACTGGGAAAAAGTGATTATAGCGGGAAAACTATAGCATTTACAAGAAAAACTGTTCACATATCTTTGATGGAGCATCACTTCACCAGCAAACTGTAGAAGAAAATTTTTCGATTATTACCGAAATAATTAAAAGAATCCAAAAAAATGCAGTATACATTTTTTCTACCCTTTTATGTCCACTAGTAGGAGAGTTAGATAATCAAAAAAAACCATGGTCCGAATCGCTTCCGTATTAAGTGGATTTTCTGTCTTCCTCCCCTGGACCATGTCCTTTCTTTAGAAATTTTTGGATGTCTTATCCTAATACAACTAAATTTATGTTATTTACAACGAAATTCGCAGCCAAGCTGTAATTAATGCTTAAATGCGCTTTTTATCTAAACGCAAATCGCTCGTGTAAAGTAACAGCCTTTTTTTGTAACGTAACAGTTCGAGCAGTTATGCGTCTGAAAAGCACAGACAAATTTTTTTCAGTGTAATTTTTTTTCATTTATTACATACGAGTTTAGCCTTTCAAACTATACTACATGCTCAAAATAATCTGACAGAAGAGCAGACTTTTTCAATACTGTGAAGCAACTTCCAAAACTACTTCCAAAATCTGTAACGTAACAGTCCATACAAAGTGGTCCATAATTCTAAAATAAGAAGACCTACAAAAATTTTCAAATAATAGAAAATGTTACTTCAGAAGTGCACTTTAAGATGCATATGCCAAAAATATTGAAGGTGTCAAAATCCATCTCTTTTGTGAAGTAACAGTCCGCGGTTTTGGCCATATGAATATTCTATCTTAAATAAATGTAGTTTGTAAAGTAATTGTTTATTTCAATACTGTTTTAAACTTTTGCTGAGAGAGGTAGATCAAACAAAAAAAAAAAAAAATTATACGCCTCGCAAACGCACGTTATGACAGCAGAAAAATATGTACATTAGGGTGGGGCGGCAAAAAGGTCAATTTCCTTTTTTGTTTTGATTTAAGGGATTGAAAGGATTTTTTAAATGCAAATGCATTTAAACTAAGCATAATTGGGCTGCATATTTCAAAAGGATACTGAATCACTACCCATACGAAGTACAATGTAGGTAGTTACTAAGCAAAACGTCTTTTAAGTCTTGAGGATGTCGGCACCATGAACAATGCAACCATCCAGCTTAAGGTTTTTCCCATAGCTAGTGACCTTCACCATCCAATAAAAAAAATGTTTAAGCATAAATGAGACACATATTTTAAAGACTCGATTGTTATGGAAAACCCCCATCTAAACAAAAAAAAAAAACAACAATACAATTTGTAGCAAAACCACCCATGCCGTTTATGGAAGCGTTCAACAAATTTTTAAAGGTTCTCTAAATTCAAGGCCAGTTAATCACTACCCATACAAAATACAATGCAGGTAGTCAAAAGTGTGAAGCCACACATGCCTACGAACATACGCCTACCTATGGCTCTTTAATAAAATTAAATTAAATCTTACAAAGATAAACTTTCGCTTTTTCTTTTGTATACCTACTAGCTCACCATTATTCACTATGATTCCCGAATCCGCAGTGTGTATTTTTGTATTCGTACAAACGTTGTGACTACTATAAATTCCGAGCTGTTAAGCTTTGTTGTATGCTTTGTGTGTGTGCTCATGCAGTGTTGCCGTTGGGGACCCTAAAGGGTCAATTTGACCCTTTTTTAGAGCCAGGACCCCGGACCCTACTTTTTCAAAAAAGTACCATTTTGCCCCTTTTTTTTTAAATTTTTGACCCTTTTTGACCCCTTTTTACTTTCAAACTGCAATGAAATGCATTTTTGTTGTTTTTTTTTTTGTTAAAGGCCAAAAAAAATCTCCTTGTTCCTTTTTTACTCTTATATCGGATACTCTTGCCGATTTCCAAATGTCTTGCCTAACTGAAGTCTTACTACTGGCAATGCTGTGTCATGTGACAGCTCCGTCCTATGTATGTATTTATACATTAGGGTGATTCAAATAAAAAAGTTTTTAATTTTTTTTCGGCCTTACCCCCTACAAACTTAGTAAGTGATGAGAAAATAAGCCTTGCAAAAAGTTAGCTCTGCAGCTTACCCCTTCTCTACTTAAAATAGCCTTTAACGGCCCAGGAAATATTGGCCGTCCCTTAGAGGTCGCTTTTTCGCCCTTTCCCATAATTTTTTTTACGGGAAAAATGGAATTCTTTTCAAAGTGAGTTTTCTTATCATTTCCGAAACCTTTTGCAAAAACATTTCCTTTAAGCTTAAAAAATTGTTTACCTTATGCGATTATCATTACTATTAAAGTAACTACAAACATTTAAAAATGTTTATAATTTGTATGTGTTACTTACAATAGTACAAAACTCAGTCACTCAACATAAAAAAAAATGGAGAAAGCTTATGGAAATGTGTTCCTATCTAAAAAAAAGAGGGGACCCTGTTTTCCTGCTGGGAACCTTTTTCGGACCCTTTTTGAAATTTTTCAGCGGCAACACTGTGCTCATGAGCTGTTGTGTATTTTGTGTGTCAGATCGCTCTCTTTCATATACAACGGCTCCTCACACTATTACAGTAAGTGTGTAGATACATGTGGAAAATTTTGTGATTGCATTCGTGAGTAGGTTTTTGGCCATCAATGCAGGGCACTAATCGTCACTTCATTATATGTATGTATGTATGTTTAACGAAATGTAATATTGATAAATCCATGCATACATATGTAGCTAAATAATTGCTGCCTGCAAGGTATCACATATGCTTTAAGAAGAGCTGCATTGAATCGATATTAAGAAAAATGACAAAATGAAATAAAGCAAGCTGCTTTAGCTAAATGACAATAGCCTAAAGAAATGTGCATATTTCATGAACTGCCTTCGTCCGTCCGTCTACAGAAAAGTCACAAGCTGGTATAGAAATCATGTATCAGGAATATTTATTGCTATTATTTTTGTGCAAAATGAATATATACTTTAGACTGTGCCATTTATATCTGGATATTTTTTCAGAAAATAATGTAAAACTTTCAGACCCATCATTAGTGAAAAACCTCTCTAAATTAATATTATTGGGCCTATTAACTCGATAGAAATCACTTAAGTTATCGGAATTCCGTAGATATGTAATTTCGATAAATTTGGTGATTTCCATCGAGTTTCGGAATTGCTAATAGGCTTCAAAATTTCGGTCAATTTAGTGCTTGACCAATGTGAGAGAGCTTTTATATAAAATAATAAATATCATTTTCAACGTTATTCCCGATGATGCCTCAATTTGAATTTTTTTTTTCAAATTGATTTTCTATTCCAAAGTGCACTGTCTGTCTACAAGAAAATTGATTTTATTTACTGACTGCTAATTTATTTCGACAGCCCCGCTTAATTCTTCTGAATGTCCTTTTTTTATCATGAATTTTAGAGAACTTTCTTTAGGTGAGAAAAAAGGATTCTTTAAGGACCTTAAACGCAATTAGCTGCCGTAACTATGTGAAAACGACTTCTGAGCCCAAAAGGACATTCAGAAGAATTATGCGGGCTGTCGAAATAAAAATGCTGACATATCATTTTTAAAAATCGGATGTAAAATAAAAAAGTTACAATAAAAAAAACATTTCGGCTGTTTTGTAAGGATCATACAAAAATTTTGAATTTTCCCGAAATCCCCTCAACATAACCTTCAAATTTAGGGGCGGACTTTTGGAACTTTTTTCTTCGACCCGGTCAACTATACAGTAAAGACAATACGTATCTTCGCTGTTGGATTAATAATATTTAATATTTCAACACAAAATTTAGTTTGATCAACAAAACCTTTGTCAGTTCTACTAAATTTAATTGGATGATGGAATAAATTCAAAATGACATTTCCTTCGCCGTTGAATTAACTAAAGGAAGTTGTTGTTTTAACACAAAATTTATTTTGATTTCGGCGATCCGCCATCTTCAGTGTTTGTTTTCGTTCTGAAGATGGCGGATCGCCGAAACCGGTTTGTTACAAACCCAAAAGTGACAAGGGATGACGAAAAATCTTTCCAATATACAACTAGTATCCACCCTGTCGGAAAAACACAAAACAAAATTAATTAATTACATTTTACATTTTGCAAAACCACCTATAAATTAATTTAGTAAACCTCTTACATTTTCTAGGCAGTTTACCGTTTTTTGGGAAATTTGTATTGATGAAACTCGCTGCCTGGAACCCAAGGCTACCAATTCTTATGTTTGCCACTTTTGGTCGAAATGTGGTTTTGCATAGGCAACGAAGATTTGTGAATTAATTTTAAATTACTTGAAAACTTTTTGAGAACTCATTAACCCTAAACTCATTAGGTGAATTTAACGGGTGAGCGACATTCCAGCTCTGCATTTTATCGCTAAGTGAAAATAAATGAGCAGCCATGGCGTATGAGCAACTTTAATAAACTATATTCAACCACTTCAAGTTTTAACTTAAATAAAAGCATATTAAGAAAGTGTCTGTGTTGTGTATGAATTCTTAATAATATTTGTTCATCCAGCAGCGATAGAGACTCCTTAAAGCAACTATTTATTGCACAATTACCAACGCTTGTCTAGTGTAAATTTAGTCTGAAATTGCTTTGCCTAGACTTCAGCTCCAGCTGTGATACACAAAGTACAAGAAGTTTTAAATAAACATTTCCAAAACTTCGACATTTGCGCAAATATGTGTAGGTAAAGAAAAATCTTCGTCCTTTGTAACTTTACATGGAACGTGCTTCTATTTGAACTTGTATTTGCTCAATACGGAAACTTAGTAAGCTATTGAGTAGATATTTGTGTAATTGTATTGTATGTTTGATTCCTTGTTTGTATACCTTACAGACATATGTGTTTGATAAATAATACAATATATAAATATTTTGCCCTTAGGTGCATTTGTGCAAGCTGCTGCATGGAATAACAATTCTATGTTTTGTTTATAGAGAAAACGCCGAAGGAGATTAAAGCGAATATTTGGGGTTTCTAAACTGAAAAAAAAGTGTAAGGAAGTCTAAGTTCGGCTAAACCGAACATAAAATACCCAGCGGTAGTTTTCATATGATTTTCGAAATATTCCATTTTGGAAGGCGTGGTTGGGAAGCGATTTCGTCCAATTACATCAGGTATACTCCCGATTATGCTAGTATACCTTGTAAAAATTTCATCGTTGTACCGTAATTAGTTTAAAACTTTCATTATCGAAAGGGGGCGTGGTTGCAGGGCGATTTTATCCAATTTTATCAGGTATACTTCCAACGATACTAGTATGCTTTGTTCCAAATTTAAAAGTTATGACCCGTAAAATTTTAAAATATGCCTCCCTGAAATGTGGGCGGTGCCAGGCGTACTTTTAAAAATATATCAAAAAATCCTAATGGATGACTTGGGGGTTCATCCTGCCATACTATATCATTTTAGCCATTTCCGTCACCGAATTCTATCAATTTATGTGATTTTCGAAGATTTCGATATCGAAAGTGGGCGTGGTTGCAGGGCGATTTTATCAAATTTTATCAGGTATACTTCCAACGATACTAGTATGCTTTGCGCCAAATTTCCTCGTTCTACCCTAGTTAGTTTAAAAGTTGCGACCAGTCAAATTTTCAAAAATGCATCCCTTAAAAGTGGGTGGTGCCACGCCCACTGTAAAAAATTTATGGAAAAATCATAAGAGAATAACCAGGGTATTCACCTATAAAATTATATAATTTTAGGCATTTCAGCTACCGAGATATGTCAATTTAGGCGATTTTCGAAATTTTCGATATCGAAAAAGGGGGCGTGGTTATCATCCGATTTCCCCCATTTTCGGTAGCAACCTACTTTGGTCAGAAAGTAGCCTGTGTACAAAATTTCATGCAAATATCTAAATGTTTACTCAAGCTATCGTGTACACGGACAGACGGACGGACGGGCAGACAGACGGACAGGCCTTAAAGAACTGCTCTTTTCAACCTAAGAACTTTCATATATGGAACTCTAAATCTGTCTCGATTATTTTGTGCGGTTAGGTAGTACCGTTATGTGGACAAAATTATAATACTAGTAACTAGTGCGCTAGGAATAAAAAAAATAAAATAAAAATTAGCTTAGTATGCAAGTGAGATGTTTACAAAGCGGGTTGTGTCTAATATTATCAAAAAAAAAAAATTTAATTAAAGCATTTTAAGACTTTCCCGGAACTGTCATAAATAACTTTCACATACAAGTGAATCTGTGTCAAGAGCAATTTAATTTGTAACCCTTTTCCGCGGATCCCCCTTAATTTTCATATGCAGCCCAACTTTAGAGTAACTAGCTTTTATTTCCCTTATTTCCTGTATGCTTAGTAATTAATTACTTATTAGCATATTTATGACATGCGTCTTTAATTAGAAAATAATGCTAAGCACAGCTTCCTTAACAAACAAATGATTGAGCCTTTAAAACTTGGTAAAATTTTTCCATGCAAACGGGGAAAAAAGTAAGAATGAAGCCGGCAAAATATGCGCACAAAACAAAAGAAAACCGACAAATTAATTGCCATAGAGAGTTAAGATGTCGAAGGAAACTTTGTCTGGCATAGCGTAGGAAATTTAATTAATATAAAATTTTTAATGCAACCGGAAGTGGTGGATACTCGGCTTTTATACAAAACAAAGACTTGTTTGAAAACTATTAAAGAAATTAAATGAGAAAAAACTTTAAGCCAACAAAGAGTTGCATTACACTTGAACAGTGACAACTTAAGCGGCAGAGAATAATGTAGAAACTTGATGTGAAGTTTTACTTACGCATGTACATGCGTAAATATGTACATATGTAGGTATATGTAAAAGCTAGGGTGGAGTGCTATATATGTAAAAGCTAGGGTGGAGTGCAACTTACGCTTATTTTATTTTACTAGAGTTCGCCCAGTGGCTGAAATTCAACCACAAAAGCTTATTTTATTTTCCTACCTTTTTGCTGTTTCTTAAATTTGCCATTCTTTTCATATTTTTTTATATTTTTGGTTTCTATACATTCCTGTTCATTTTGCCTTTTCCTCCCTCTTTACACCATTTAGTAATATAGTTTCAATGTTGATAATTATTTATTCTTCTTAGGTCGTCTCCACACGTATTTCTTTCCTTTCCTTTCCTTTGCTTTTATTTCCTTTCCTTTGCTTTTATTTCCTTTCATCTAATTTTATTTCTTTTGCTTTTCTTTACTTTTCTCTTCTTTCATTTCATTTTATTTCCCTTCTTTCTTTCTCTCTTTTCTTTTACCTCAAGAAGTCAAGGGAAACCTATTGCAGTAACGAACGAAAAATATTCACCTGGCTCAGAAATCTGACATCTGTAAGCCGATCAAACCAAAATATTTTCATTCACTCTGGTCTGTATCTTAATGTTTTTCAGTGCCCCTTTTGTATGTGCGTAAGTACAACTTTAAGTAATGTCAAGGGTTGTTGTAGCGCACATAAACTAAAGTTGAATGAATTTCTTTTTAATGGCAATCAAAATGCTTCAACTTCATACATAACTACAACGAACATAAAATTCAAGTAGGCTGTAAGCAAGGTGTAGCTGTGAAACACGAAAACGAGCGAATAAAAGAAAATCACAGAAAAGAAAAAAATGCGAGGCGAAAAGTTTTGCGGGAAACTGTGTAACCACTTCAATCTGCCATGCTGTCAAACAAATTAAAAAAGCAAAATTGTCCAAACGCATGCGGTCAATAGCACATAACACACCAAGACACACACAGGTGTATATAAAAGTTTACCAAGCAAACAATAAGCGCCCAATACAAGCCATAACATTTACGTCCAAGTTGCTATATCGACCGCCATAACTCCTTTCGCGCTAGTCATTACTTGGCAATCGAACAGGTTTTTGGGTAGCTTTTTGGTTTTCTCGTTAACATGAACAAGTTTCCGTCTACTTATGAACACACAAACACATATACACACATGCATTCATTCGGTTGATTGACTCCTTTAAGAGTCTTCTTCGAGCAGTCAATGTCAATTTGATGTAATTTAAACCATAAGAAATGGATGACAGCAAAAATAAAGAGGCGCAAAGGGACAAAAGCAATTTTCGTTTAAATGCTTTTATATACAGCTTTTTGGTTCAAGTCTGTTAGTAATTTTTTTCTTATTCATTGTTACCTTTTTGCTTAGGCAAACATGAAATCTTGACAAAAAAAAGGTCAGTAAACCAAGGAAGCCATTAAGTTTGGATATTCGGTTCGAATTAATATTTGTATGAAACAAGAAAAAATTAAAAAAGTGTCAGCATGTTTGTCCTGCCAATTACTTAACAATAAAAATTGCGGAAGTGATGAGTTAATCTTAAAAAAGCATTTACTTTATATGCGGTTGAACGTGTAAAAATTAGTTCAATATTGTAAGGATTTATAGTGTTTGCGTATACGGTTTTTATTTCACTTTATTGTACATCCGGGCGGGATATTAGTTTTATTATACTAAATAAGTAATCGACACAAAAATTACCAAAAAGGAAAGTACATTTTCCTAATGTAAACTCTACTCCTGATTCCGAATATCATATCCATTTTTCTGTGGTAGATCTAGCCAAGTTGGAAATACTATACACATACAACATCAGTATTTCAGGCATGATTTGCAGATTTGTTTGCATGCCAGTTTAAATGCTTATTTATTTCCATTTTACACAGCTTGTTTCTCAGGGAGCATGCATACTCTATCCCGTCTTTTGTATTACTTTTGTATGCATGCATCTGTATTAATGCTGAAAGCATACAGAAGTACCAGTACGTACACATGATTTATACATACAAAACCACTCATTTTGCATGGAAATAATAGAATGCATTTTTCATACATACATACATTCTAATCGCATTCATATGTACATACATTAGACAGGGGCATAATGAGGACAGATGGCACAACTTTTAAGCAACAAAATGGGATTATAAAGACCATCAAACTCCTCATATGTATTTCTTACGCGTTCTGTTCCATCTCACTATCTTGAAGAATTGCCACTGAAATATCCCGGGATCCAAACGGTTGGCTGTTTGCTCAATTGTCAATATACTCCTGGGTTCAAAGTTGTGCCTTGAAATTGGCAAGATGCTCCGAAACTTGTCGAAGAAATCCATTAAAAAGGTATACATATATCCATAAATTCTTTGTCTTATTTCATAAATATAAATACATTTTGCAAGTCAATAAAGAAAAAGCAGATATCATTCAACTATGTTTGTAAGTAGAATTCATTCAGCAAGGTTTTTTTTTTTTCGAAATTTCGTAATTTTTCGCAGACACAGAATGCATTCCCCAAGCATACCATATCACTCACTCAGCACGCATACTTTATCTGTGAGCAGATATGTTTTAAACTTGAAAGTAATGCATTTTACATACTTTTGCATTCATATAGCATTCATACTCCGTGTATGGATACAACTTTTTTCAACTGGGAGTTTTCGAGATATCGGTAAAAATAGGAAAATTTTTATTTTTCATTTTTTCTATTTAAACTGTTGAATTACACATTACCTATATATGTATGAACATTCCAATAAACATTTTTTGCCTTCATCACTGAAAACTATCAACTTTTAAACATTTTTAATATGCATAATTTTAAAATATCTCAAAAACTGAAATTTCAAAATATCTCGAAAACTATTTTTTTTTTAAACAAACGTTTGTATAGTCAGCCAGCAGAAAATTCTACATACAAATCAGCTATCAAATGTCGAGGATATGGACTTTTCCGAAAATTTATTGGGTAAAAACAGAAAATTTTCGTTTGAGGACTTTTAATATTATATACCTAATAAAGTCAAGGACACATCACAATATTAATTTTTTGGCACTTGAATTTCCTACAATATAGGATGGCTAACCTTTTTTTCATCCATACACCTTTTCTGATTTTAAAGTGGTTAAATCTGGAATTTTGTAAAAAAATTCTTTTTTTTTTTTAAAAGCAACCACCCTAATTTGAAAACAAAAAAATAATACTGTATGTAGAAAAGCTTACTGATTTTCCCAAAACAGTGAACTTTGAAATTTGAATTCCCAAAATTTTGATTTTATTACATTCATGCTTCTGGCAAGTAAGCGACGATATGTAAGCAAAATTGTGTGCTTAGTTTATTTAAAATTGTTACTCATACGCAGCGTAATACCGAAATGTGTCTAATATTTTGGGAAACTTTGCAATTTCAAGAGCTCCAAATTTTATTTATTAAATCCTTTTAAAGATTTAGCAATTTATTCTAGTACATATTTTACGGTTTTGCGTTTTATTGATCGGATTTGTTTGCTCAGGCCCACACACATCTTTACGCAAAGCTGTCTAGCTTGGGTTGTGTCCCTAATGACACAGCAAAATAGAGCTACGCCCAAAGGCATGAAGAATAAAAAATATAAAGCAGATTATGCCTTTCTGGTTTTATGTGCGACAGATTGAGGATACACGTGTAGGCATAAGTAATCTTATGTACTCAGTTTTTTGTTGCTTGCATTTGTATTTCTAATTCGTTTTAAAACAAGGAAAATTGGATCAACTTGTATTTTGCATCATTTCATCCAATCTACTGTTCTTGTGCACTTCTTGCTGTTAAAGGCTATACATAGTACTGTTCTAAGTATTCAATTTTTTTTGGTATCAGCACTGTTATATTACAGGAAACCCTGTAGGAAATGTCAGCTGAGATTCCCAGCTGACCATGTCAGCAGCTCTACTGACCAATTTCATTCGAACCAATGAAATTGCCTTTTTTTACATATGCTTGTCACTGGAAGTAAACCAGTCTTGTGAGCTTGTGAGAACTATTGACTGTGTACGGTCTGTATGGTTTTGGCGGGGTCCACTTGGACGTAGACTTTGGAAACGGGAATTCAGCACTACTTGTTTGATTCCTGTAGATCCACTTGGAGACTTTGCGACCGGGAATTCCCATATGTCTACATGTTACCCTCGAAAGGCAAACCAAAAAATAGACACTTCATTGACAGTGTCATGCAGTAATTCACTGGTCACTTAGGGGCACTCACCCCTGTGCTTTCTTCAGGGAAGTTTGAGCCACTGGTCAAATTTATTGCTTACTCAGAAAATTTCGAGTAGCTATAAAAATTTCAATTATTATTCAACCAATTATAAATACAAAATAAGTTTTGTAGGGTTAGAACGGTGTCATTGCTGGAAAAAACATTTGGCGGGACTTCTGGTTTTCTTTGGGTCCGTGTAAAGAACTTTTTAACCCCAAAATTATTCCAAAGTGACTCCTAAATGATTTCAAAATGATCCTAAAATAATCCAAATATGATCCCAAAAATGTGCAACACAAATACAATACGGTAAAATGGTAACCCTGGGCGGCTACCCTACTTGAAAATGTTTTAGTTGGTATGTCGGCGAAAATACTTTTCATTTGATACCCACATTGGCATTTCTAACTAAATAGCTTAAAAAAGGTGGCAACACTGTACACCCGCAAGTGGCAACCTCCAAGTGTATAGTCTTAGGTGGCAACCCTACTTTAAAATACTTTAGTTGGCATATTTTGATACAAAATTAAAAAAAAACATTGAGGTAGGTGGCAAGTGGATAGTCTTAGCATCAACCATACTATCTATATTCAAAATTTCATCCAAATCGGTCAAGCCGTTCCCGAGATAGTCTGTATATATAAATATACTGTAAATATACTCTATACTAGTATCGCTTGTGATCGAAAATTCGACCAATAAAATCTTTAGGGAGTCATGGGGTCGCTAGCCCCGTACCCCCATTCTTAAATTTCGGGGACGCCCCTGAAAATATATCGCCTATGCCTCAGTTTTTTTTCAATTTCCTTTCTATCGGTGCATATTTCGGTGGGGTGCGATAAAGCCATGCGAGATATCGGCATATGGCCTTATGGCTTTATCTCTCATTTGATTTTCCCTTTTACGGAATATTTTCTGCTCTATATGCCATCAAGAAGGTGTGCATTATTAGTGATTTTAACCTTTCGTGTCAATTGACACTATTACCAGTGACACTATTACCTGTCACCTTAAATGCACATTCACAATGACAAATAAATTCATATGAGAGATAAGGCCATATGGCTTTAACTCACAATTGACAAAAAAAAAATATGGCATTTTCTCTCAATACGAAGCGTGATAATGAGAGATAATGCCATATGGCTTTACTTCGCAATTGGATGGGAGATAGAGCCACAGTAACATGTCGCGTATTTATATATTAATAATAGATAAGATATGTATATAAGAGCGGAGCTGCATGGTTACCCAAATTTATTGAAATTAATATTTGTGTTCGGGAGCTCAAGTCATCGTTCATGTATTAATCAAAACTTTTTCTTTCCACCACCAGGACATGGTTGAATGATAAGAAATATGTAGAAATAAAAAAACTCTTGCTAATGATATAGAAAAAATTTAGCAGCAACTCTCACAGTCAGCATAGAAAGTTTTATGACTTAAGTTCGCGTCAACTTTTCACTAAAACTCAAATTAAAAAAAAAAAAAGTTTCCACTTTGTCATTAAATATGTGACAAAAACTTGTTTTATGTTGTTGTAGTGATTGATATATGCACCAAACCGGCAAGAGACTAAAATCTGCATAAGTGCTAATGTGGACATAAGTATGTAGACACGCACACACTTGTACATAAAAAACATATTTATCAAACTGAAAGTTGAAAAGGATTGGTAACAATTTTATGGCCGTCACTTAACAGTAACTATAAATTAAAGTGTGGTACTAAGATGGCGAATGAGAGGAGCACTTACATACATAACAACTCTCAGCGTCGGGGTGACAGTAGGCGATTAAATAATGCGTTTTCAATTTGGCCCACTACATCGTGCCATTTCATTTTTACATCAGTTTATCACTTTTACACTTTTCATGGTTTTTAACGATGCAAAAGCTGATGATGCGCCATAACATGAAGAGCCCAACTGGTGAAAATTTGACAAAAAAAGCATCTGCAACAAAAATGTGTATGCTCTTATGAAAGTAGAAGATTGAAAAAATGTTCGTAATGGTTGTGGAAAAGTATCAGGAACATGTTGTGCGAGATAGTGCATATCGTCGCCAACGCGGTAAGTGGTGCACTGACTCCTTTCAACGAAACTTTGTGAATGGGCCATTCAGCACTTTCAGATTTGAATACATTTTGGTGGAGAGTTAACTTTCATCACAAAAATAAACTCGGCTAAAGTAAAAGAATTAATTTGACATTTTTCATGGTATTAAAAAATATTTTGGAAAAAAAGTTTACCATGTTAGAAAAACTTTAAGTAAAAAAAAATTTTAAAGTTAAAGTTGGCCACTAAATTTTGGGCTTATATATTGTTTGAACTTTATATCGCCGGTTCCAAAGTAAACAGATGTATTTACTTTTTAAAATTTTTGGGAAAACGGCATTTCAAACTTTTATTAAAATGTTTTTTTTTTCATAGAACTCAATTGTAAAATGAAATTTTGAATGCCGTTTCAAAAACAATTTAAATTTTGAAATACTGCTGTTTACTTTGGAACCGGCGATATGTTAAACCTCTGATCTTTCTTGAGAAACATACACACAAAGAAAATCGAGCTGGTGATGGATAAGAATTGACAGTGATTTCGTCATATCAACCATGATATAGTTAAAAAATATAAAAATATCTGTTGATTCAACCAAAATATGGGTAGATTCAACTAAACCCACGATCAATTTTTATCCATTCCCAGCTCATTTTTCTCTTATTTGTTTTCCAAAAAAAAAAGGTTTTTTTAATTTTCGAAAAATTTTATATTTAGGTGAAACTTTTACGAAGTTGATGACGAAAAGTTAGCATTTTATGTATTTGCATGAAACCTTTGGCTTGTCAAGACACATCACTCATCTTTACTGCCATCTCAACACCAAAGGCAATTTCGCCTTCGCAAAGTTGTTATTCAATGAAATGTGCATTTGTCTGTCAGCTGCAGTTGTTGCAATATTGTTGCTGTTTTCGAAATTTTATCACCAAACATAAAATAGTTCAGCTTTTAATTTTTTATGTGCCATATATGTTGATAAAATTTCGTAATATTTCTCAATGGAGTTACTGGCAAATACCAACATAAATTTTGTTAATAAACGTATTTACAAATTCAATTTACGAGCATAACTGCAAAAGTGATTTAATATCAGGGTCGTGAGAGTTCACATTAATAGATATTGAGCTAAAATAATGGATTCGTAAATTTACAGTGTAAATGTTTTAGGGCAGACATGATAAGGGTATTTATATTGAAAACTAAGACACATTTTTTTTAGACGGTTTGAGCTGACATCTTAAACTTTTTCGGAGTTTTTAAATTTAAAAATATTGGCCCGTAATCATAGTCGTTGCTTAACACGCGTAATAGTTAATATCTTCACTGAACTTAAACATTTTTTTAAAATGTTGGTCAATCATAGTCATGCTAAACAAACATATTAGCTGAAAAGAATTTTAACAGGGGCCCCTCATAAAAAAATGAAATTAAACAGGAACCCCTCATGAAAAGAAATTAAGTTGGTTGGTGGTATGAAGAATTTTTTTTAACTTTGGCAGGATCACCCTGTGACAGCTAACATAGCATATCTGTGACATAAACCGTTGCACATTTGTGCTAATAACCGACAGAGGGCAAACTCATGTACTATCACCCACACAACCATAGACACGCGCCGCTTTATTAAAATGATAAAATGGCATTTTCTTCATTTTTATTTTAAAACTCCATATTAGACATAAAATGTATTTTATGTTGACTATGACAGACATAGAGCGATGTTTATGTTGGAATCATGTTAAAGTAGATTAAACTCTATTCTAATTCGACTATGACTACGGGCCTATATATCGATTTTCTATCAATGCACAAATCAATTCCATATAAACAACAGCAAAATGCTTTTATTTGTATATGCTCATAATATTTTAAAACACACAACCCAATCTGCCCTAAAAAAATAAACATCAGCTTGAAATTTGAACCAAAAATTATGCATAACAAAAAGTGTTTCGCGTTTTACGCTACTCAATTTCCTATCAAGTATCTTAGCATATATTTATTAAACGCATCGTTATACTGCCATACAAACATTTATATTTATTAAAACAAATATATGCAGAGTTGTTCAGCTTTATAGGCTAGGCCTACTTTATCTCACACCGCCACGCCATTACCTTTATTTCAACAAGTAATAGCATAAAAATATAAACTCACAAACAAATGAAGCGGATACGATGCTTTGATATGCCTCTTGTCTATGTATTTCAATATAAGGCAAATCCACAGGTTTAATGTCGCATACAGGTACCTACACTTTTGCCAAGGCTGTTAAAATTAAATAAATATTTAATGATATCTCTATGCGCGTGCGAGTGCTTATAAACAACAACATAATACAATGCTAAAATTTTCGCATGCGAGCAAGCCATAGTAACCATGTAGATAAGAATGTATGTTCTTTGTCTGGGCTGTTATAGGCAGTCAAGTAGAAGAAAAATATTTTTAAATAAAGAGGGAAAAAGTAAACGAAATGATTTTAAGATGCAAACAAGCTTTAAATAAGCTAAGGAAAATCTGCGCGAACGAGTGTAACATCTTCATGATACACTTAGAAATATGTATAAATATTCACTATATTACAATTTTTGGTTACTGCCACCAGAAGGGGCCGTCAATTTAATATACTTTTAAAAAAATTGAATGAAGTGATTTTTTGAATATAATTTAAATGCAACACTGCTGTCACAGTTCGAGAAAGTTGTGCCATTTAAATTGTGCTTGTAACAAAAATGGAAAAAGTGAGTTTTTTGTGCTGATGAAAAAAATCATCGAAACCAAAGGAAGGCTTCACAACTACCCTCAAAATGGGCGCATAACATCTACATATCGCTGTCTAAGAATTCGAATGTTGTACGTGAATTTTTTCGATTTTGGGATTATTGCATATTCGTAGTAAACTCCGAAAACTCTATCGAATAGTACCATTCGCTTTTTTTTAATAACTTTTAAATCTTCTCAATAAAACGGTGAAATACCCTTCTTTACTTTTCTCGGATGTCGCATTTAAATGTCCTCAGCCTTTCCCTCTGTGAAGCCATGCCTTTTCCACTATATTTCGTGGTTTATAAAAATGCCTCCATGTCAAAATTTAGTCCTCTTTCAGAGTTATTTTAAAAAACTTCCTAACAAAATTTTTACTTTTATATCTTAAAAAGCTTCTCCTGAAAAATAGAGCTTTAAAATTATTATGAGAAAGTGAGGCCAATTTATTGGTTGTATAAATGATTATCGCCCCTAGGCCATACACATTTTTTCCTACAGTAATTCTAGCCCTTTACTTACTGTATCCATGATTGTGTATTAGTTTCATAATTCAAAGGATAAAACATAAAAATGTGCCTTATATTATTCGGCTGTTAGTCTATTTTAGATACAAATTTAATGCACTCTGTTAGACATTATGCTATTTTGAAAAGAGGCAGAAAGACAGTTAAATTGAGTGGATATTTTCTAAGATTTCCGTTTAGCATCTTAAATGATTCCAGCTTATCCTAGTAATATCACATCAGTTATGTATTAGCGCTTAGTGTAAGGCTCGAAAAAAACTTCTTGTTTTCCAATTCTTGCAAACAGTGTGGGGAAATAAGTCTAGCAGTATATGAAGAACAATGGTAGTAAATCCTCTAAATCCTCTAAGTTCATAACAAAGAGAAATCTGTTGTAAGGTTGCAATTGGACTTATAGTAAGTTTTCACGACTTATTTCATTTGGAATTTATTTCAAGATACCTTCAATGATTCCTTAAGAGTTGTACCAAATATAAAGATATCAAATCTTATCTTGTCGACATCACATCAGAAGAATATAGTTTTGAGATATATAAAGTAAAGAGTAAAAAATGTGAAGCATCATCACGAATAACGTTCTAAGTTACAAAATCAAAATTTGCCAGGAGAGTAAAAAAACGCTTAAGTCATATTTTTTAAATTTATTTCTCTCATCTGTCTCCCTAACTTTTTCTTTTATATCTTTCATATGATCAGTTTTACACCTTCCTTATGATCTTCCAGTGCCGTTACGAATCATTTTCGACGCTTCTATGGAAAATAATATTTGTCACTTTAAATTATCCTACTATTTCTAAATGCACTTTTACAGTTATAGCGTGCAAAATTTTAGAAAATTTGTTATCTGAACAATGCGAGAGAGCAATACAAAAGGCAATATGCAATAAAACCGATTTTGAAAAAAGTCACACTTAGAACGTTATTCGCGATGATGCTTAGAGTATCGATATAATATCATATCGTATCCAAATTTAAGTCACATGATATCGCAAATAAAACACGGTTATGTGTGCTTAGCCATGGATGTATGCCATAGTAGCTTCAAAGCTTCAAGTAAAATCCTTGTTAACGAAAAAAAGAAATTTTGATGTGATATCATATCGTATTTTAGTTCAAGATGACATCACATCATAAGCATACACTTCTGAGAAAATATGAAGGTCACCTCATGAGATACTATTGTGTGTGCTTATCTGTGGATCTATGCTATGGGTGAAAAAATACGGGAATAATTATAGTCGAAATAAAGTATGTAGTAAATTTAGCGTCAGCTTTTTGACACCATTTCCCATTTGTCAAAAAAGCAAACGCACTTACTTTATTTCAAATATGAGTAAGCCATATCTTCCTTAACAAGTAAAAAGTAAAGATATGTTATCTTATCATTTATAAGTTCAAGTGAAATGACATCACATCATATAAATTCAGTTTGGAGATAATATGAATTTCGGTCTATAGATATAATTATGTGTATATAACTGTGTGAATGTGTGAAAGGAATTCCTGATTTATTGGTTTTGTTTTTATAGAATTTGTTCAGTTTACATCAACAATTTATGTTAGAGAAGAAAAACCAGGCTGATTTAAATACTTTTCCCCATATTCATAAAAATTAAATTGGTTTATAAAGCTTTTTAAATGATATTTCCATATAAATGAATGATAAGAGCTAAATAAACCTTTTATATTTTTTACGAAAAAGGATATTTAAATATAGTTTCATAACTATAGCACACTCGAAATAAAATTTTTTTAAGATGTGTACAACTTTAGAAAAAAAATTATTATGGCTCTGTTTAAAAATCGCCATGAAATTTTGGGATTCTTCAAACCTTAATTTTTTTAATTTAAAGTATGAAAAATATAAATTTTTGCATGGAAAAATCCCAAAGATGATATCAGAAAAATCTAAGAACTCAACTCGATTTTTTCCCCCCTAACTGTAAAATTTATTACACTAGATATGGATGGGTATGAAAACTATATTTTCACCCCTTATTCATAAAAAATATAAATAAACATCTAATTTTTCAAAATTTGTATGAAAATGTCATTTTAAATAGCTTTATAAACCAATTTTATTTTTTATGAATATGTGGGTCAGTTTTTGGATTTGAGTTGATTCAAAATTTTTCAAAACGTTTTTGAACTTGTTTCAGAACTACAGAAAGTTTAGAGGCAGAATTATTCGATACATAAATGAGAATAATACTAGAAAAATATCGAAATTAAAACAAAAGGAGGTCAATTATTCATCATCATCATTTATTAGCGCTTAACCGCCTAAGCGATTTTGGCCGTCGCCTATCAAAGCACGCCAGTCATTCCTTTTTAGCGATAACTGACGCCAATTGGAAACCCCAAGGGAGTTCAAGTCATCCTCCACCTGTTGTTTCCATCTCAGTCGAGGCCTCCCCCTTCCTCTGCTGCCGAATTCGGGTGACGATTGGAAAACCTTCTGGGCTGGAGCTTCTTTGTCCATTCGCATGACGTGACCCAGCCAGCGGAGCCTTTGGGCTTTAATTCGCTGGACTATGGTCAGATCTGCGTAAAGCTCGTACAGCTCATCGTTAAATCTCCTTCGATACTCGCCGTCGGCATCACGGGAAGGACCATAAATCTTCCGGAGAACTTTTCTCTCAAATACTCCAAGGGCCATCTCATCTTCTCTTGACATTGTCCATGAATCTGAGCCATACATCAGGACAGGTATGATGAGAGACTTATAGAGCGCGATCTTTGTTCTTCGAGAGAGGACTTTACTTCTCAATTGCCTACTCAGTCCAAAGTAGCACTTGTTCGCAAGAGTGATTCTCCGTTGGATTTCTAGACTGATATTATTTTCGGTGTTAATGCTGGTTCCCAAATAGACGAAGTCCCTCACAGTTTCAAATTTGTAACTATCAACAGTGACGTGGCTGCCAAGGCGCAGGTGCGCCGATTCTTTCTTTGATGACAGCAAATACTTCGTCTTGTCCTCGTTGACCGCAAGACCCACTTTTTTCGCTTCTTTATCCAGTCCAGAGAAGGCAGCGCTTACGGCGCGGTTGTTAAGGCCAATGATATCAATATCATCGGCATACGCCAGCAATTGCACGCTCTTGTAAAAGATTGTACCATTGCGGTTTAGCTCTGCTGCTCGAATTATCTTCTCCAGCATCAGGTTGAAGAAATCGCACGAAAGGGAGTCGCCCTGTCTGAAGCCTCGTTTGGTTTCAAATGGCTCAGAGAGGTCCTTCCCGACTCTGACGGAGCTGTTAGTATTGCTCAACGTCATTTGGCAAAGCCGTATAAGCTTTGCAGGGAAGTCAAATTCAGACATGGCGGCATACAGGCAACTCCTTTTTGCGCTGTCAAAAGCGGCTTTGAAATCGACAAAGAGATGGTGTGTGTCGATTCTTTTATCATTGGTCTTCTCCAGGATTTGGCGTATCGTGAAAATCTGGTCGATGGTAGACTTACCAGGTCTAAAGCCACACTGATAAGGTCCAATCAGCTTGTCTACGATGGGCTTCAGTCTTTCACACAATACGCTAGAAAGAACCTTATACGCGATATTAAGAAGGCTGATTCCGCGGTAGTTGGTGCGGTTAGCGGGATCGCCTTTCTTGTGGATTGGGCAGAGCACACTTAAATTCCAATCTGGAGGCATGCACTCGTCTGACCATATTCTGCATAAGAGCTGATGCATGCTTTTTACCAGCTCTTCGCCTCCGTGTTTGAACAGCTCGGCGGGCAGTCCGTCTTTTCCAGGCGCTTTGTTGTTTTTCAGCCGGGATATAGCTATCCTCACTTCATCATAGTCAGGTGGTGGGACGACTTTTCCATCGTCAGGGATTGGGGTATCGGGTTCGACGTCTCCCTCGCAATTTAGCAGTGAGGAGAAGTGCTCCCTCCATAATTTAAGTACACTCTGTACGTCGGTTACCAGGTCGCCATTATTGTCCTTACAGGAACTTGCCCCGGTCTTAAAACCTTCCGTCATCCGCCGGATCTTTTCATAGAATTTTCGGGCATCATTCCTGTCAGCCAGCATCTCAAGCTCCTCACACTCACGCCTTTCGGCCTCACGTTTCTTTTTTCTGAAAAGGCGTCTCTCTTCCTTCTTTGCCTCACGATAGCGTTGCCATACACTGCGGGTTGCGCCCGTTCGCAACGTCTCCCTGTAGGCAGCGTCCTTTTTGTCCGAGGCAGTGCTGCATTCCTCATCGTACCAGTTGTTTTTGCGGGCTCGCTGGAACCCTATAGTGGCCTCAGCGGCGGTACGTAATGAGTGAGAGATATGCTTCCATTGCTCGGTTGCATCGTTAGGTCGAGGATTGCTCTCCGATAGCAGGTGTGAGAGTCGAGTGGAGAAATTGTCAGCTGTCTGTGTCGTGCGCAGCTTCTCGACGTCAAACTTTCCTTCCGTTACTGTGCGCACTTTCTTTGCTACACAGAGGCGTGTGCGTATCTTGGCTGCAACAAGATAATGGTCCGAGTCGATATTGGGACCACGAAGGGTACGCACGTCCATAACGGTGGAGCTATGTCTGCCGTCGATCATGACATGATCAATCTGGTTTCTTGTTCTTTGATCAGGAGACAGCCATGTGGCTTGGTGTATTCGTTTATGCTGGAACCTGGTACTACTGATGACCATATTGCGAGCAGCAGCGAAATCAATCAACCTAGTGCCGTTGGGGGATGTTATATCATGGAGACTAAATTTTCCAACTGTTGGACCAAAGACTCCTTCCTTGCCCACCTTCGCATTAAAGTCGCCGAGCACGATTTTGATATCATGTTGGGGGCAGCGATCATAAGTCTGTTCAAGTTTATCGTAGAAGGAGTCCTTCTCTGCGTCGTCCGTCTCCTCAGTCGGCGCATAGGCGCAGATAAATGTTATGTTGAAAAATTTCGCTTTGATGCGGATCGCAGCGAGACGCTCGTCCACGGGGGTGAACGCTAGTACTTGGCGGCGAAGTCTCTTTCCCACCACGAATCCTACACCACGCGCTTTGCCGCGTGTCTGGCCACTGTAGTATACGTCACAAGGTCCGATGGTCGTCTTTCCTTGTCCCGTCCATCGCATTTCCTGCAGGGCGGTGATGTCAGCCTTTGCGTTAACGAGGACATCAACCAGTCGGGCAGCGGTACCGTCCCTTGAAAGGGTCCGGACATTCCCGGTACATGCCCTAATATCCAAATCATTATGCCTTATTCGTTTTGCCGGGTCGTCAACATTAAAGGGGGTTCTCATCCGAGGCTTTAATTTATTTTTCATTGGACTAAATTTTTTACGTGGCGGGTCCCAAACCCAGCGCACAACCCGTTTCGGGGTTTTTGGAAAATATTTACACATTTATATAGCGAGCCGCTTGCTTCAAGACAGACGCCCGCTTGCAGCCGCACCTCATGATGAACAGACGCTGCGCAAAAACCTCGGTGAGTCCTTAAACCAAGTATGTCAGAGTGGCCCCACCGGGGCTCCCTCTCTTTCTGCCGCGAGCCTAGGTAGCTCCCGTTGCCCAGAGTGCACGAACGAGGACGCAAGAGTCGGGATTGAGCAAGGTCACTTAGCAACCACACTCCATTACACTTCAATTATTAGAACATGGAAATTTCGATTCTGCTATAGTTATGAAACGCACTATATAGCCTAAAAATCTGGAATAATCGACTTATACACACAGAGAAAATTTAGCTGGTGGTGGATAAGAATTGACAGTGATTTGGTCATATCAACCAAAATAGCTGTTGATTCAACCAAAATGTCGGTTGATTCAACAAAAATCACGGTCAATTCCTATCCATTCCCAGCTCATTTTTCTCTGTGTAGTACATAGGTACGTATATACTAGACAGAGCACTTTAAAATTGCATGTTAGTATAAGCTAATGTTAATTCCATAAATCAAGTAAGATGTTAAAAAAAAAAATAAAGTTATCATTAGAGGATTGGTAAGTAATTGATATTTTTGATGCAAAAGCAAATATCTGAGAAAATAATTAAAAAATATAGCTATGCTTTTTCTTTGCTTATTTTACTGTACTTATATTTGCTGTATTTTTCATATAAAATAAAAAAAAAATCAATAAACTTACAAAGAATTCAAAGAAAAATACAAGAAAAAAAATGAAAAATACGCAGTGCCATATGGGCATTAGAGATGAATTTTTGTTTAGTTGAAATGTTAAATATGTGAATTTAGAGCCTTTTAGCCCCACTTAAGTGTATCATCAACATTACCAAGCTCCACTGCCATTACCAAGAACACCACCACTACTACCACCGCTAGTGAACGCCTAAACTGAACGCTTTTCCATACAAATCGATTGCAGATGAAATATTTGATGTTTTATTTTGTTGTTGCTTCAAATTTAAAATTTGTGTTTTCAATTTTACATTTTTGTTTTAAGCTTTAAAATTTTGATTTTGTCATACCAATTTTCAGAAATCGATATTTAGATCGAAATCGATATACAATTCAAAGTCAAACAAAGTGTCGCAATAGATATTGAAATCAAACTCGCAATAAAAATAGGAGAAAAAAAATCAAAATCGGAAACAAAATCAATATTGAATTAGAGTTTCAAATAGAAACTTGAAAATGGAGAATATAAAATTCAAAATGAAAATCGCCATAAAAATCGAAATCTGAATTAAAATGGAAATCAGAATGATACTCGTTATTGAATTGCAGGTCCAAATGGAAATCTGAAACGAAATTAAAATAGAAATCGATATCATATTCAAAATAGGAATAGAATACAATTTGGAATCAAAATCAAAATAGAAATCGAAATAAAAATTGGAAAGGAAAAACAAATCGGAATTAAAAAGAAATCGGAATCAAATTGTTGTTGATTTCGAGGTCAAAATTTTAATCGAAATACAAATTGGAGTCGAAATCAAAAAAGGATTCAGAATCAAAATCTATATTAAACTCGAAATAAAAATTGGAAAGAAAAAAATCGGAATTGGAGCTAAAATCAAATAGATATCGAGGTCCAAATAACAATCGAAATAAAAATATCGGAACAGAATTGGAATACAAATTGGAATCAAAATCAAAACAGAAATCGAAATCGAAATCGATATAAAACTCTAAATCGAAATTATAATAGAAATCGATATCACATTCAAAATAGGAATAGAATACATTTTATAATCAAAATCAAAATAGAAATCGAAATAAAAATCGAAAAGGAAAAACAAATCGGAATTAAGAAAGAAATCGGAATAAAAACTGATGTTGAATTCGCGATCAAAATGTGCATCCAAATGCAAATTGGAGTCGGAATCAAAAAAGGATTCAGAATTAAATTCAATATCAAAATCTAAATATAAATTGGAAAGAAAAAATAAATCGGAATTGGAATCAAAATCAAATGGATATCGAGGTCCAAATAGAAATCGAAATCAAAATATTGTAAGTAGAAAACTGAGTACAAACTGGAATTGAAAGCAGAAATAAAATCGAAATCGCAATCGGAATTCAAATATTAAGCGGAATCAAAATCGAATTCGAAATTGAAATATAAAGTGAAACGAAAAATATATGAATTTGGAGTTTTCAGTTTTGAATATAATTTTTGTGAATTTTGGGTTTAATTTTTTAAAGTTCAATCTTTTTTGAATTATCAACTTTGATGTTCGAATCTTGAATATGTAGATTTAGAACTAAAATTTAGAATTAAAATTTTGTGCTTAAGTTTCAATTTCTTGTTGGGCATCATAAATCTTAACCTTTGTTTGAATCTAGAATTTTTATATGTATAGTAATTAATTATATTTTAAAATTTTGTACCTTGAATTTCAGTACCAGAAGTTTCAGTCTAACCCCCTTATTCATAAAAAATATTTATTAAGCTCTTATTATTCAAAATTTGTATGAAAATGTCATTTTAAAAAGCTTTATAAACCAATTTTATGTATAATATTCAGCAATAAGTTTAAATTTTGTATGTTTTCGTTTGTTAGTGTGCTTAGTCAAGTTCAGAGTAGACTGAGTAAATTATTGAGTAGCAAATCCTTTAACGGCTTACATCTTTCCTTCTTGTTTTCTCTGTACTTGCTCCCACACACGCACACGAACACGAACACGCAAACGCACGCTATTTTTGTTGGTCCTCCTTAATAATGCCACTGCCAAATGCATCGTATTTCCTGCATCCGTATTGCCCATCATTCAATGGATAATAATGCACACTCGTCCAACCGTCCGCCACCCGCTTGTTTATATCTACCTACATCGTCGTATATATACCTCTTTTCGATACCTCAAATTGAAATTAAATATTTTATATAATGTAACTGTATACCACACAAATACACAATAAAAAGTACAACAACAAATATGCAATATAACAACAACATAAAAGACTTACCACCAACTTCATCAATTTCCGGTTATTTTCATAGTAATGACAATGAAGAGCAATGGTTCTTAGATGCCGAAGCACCGGATGGAGATGGTCAATCGCATGCCGGACGTCAACTATATAAGCAATGCATGGCATCCACAACAACAACAACAACAACACCAAGCATACCAAAAGTTATATCAACAGAATATCAAAAGAGCGAAAATGTAATTTCAGCGCAGACAAATACAACAAAAACCGAATCAATAAAAAATACAACCAAAAGAGTGATATTCAAAGCAAAAATTGCATCCTTCAGACGATTTAAAATGCATAAAAATATCGATGAGTGTGCAACTGTAGACAAAAGTAATGTTGCAAATACAGATATCGGCAGCAGACGTCACCAAACTTCAAACTTAAATCCACATAATTATTTTTCACTTAGTCGCCAGCCTCAATCAGCTGCAAAGCCACGCTCTAGTTTTTCTGAGATCATGCAGCCACGTTTATCACTGAATGGCACTTTGCGTCATTTAGTGCCATCGCCTCGTCCACTTTATCGCGATCATAGTTCGCGTTCTATACAACCGTTAACGGCTAACGAACAACAAATGGCTGAATTAGATGGCAGCTTTTATGGCAATACTTTGGGTTGTTTCAGCACAAGTGGTGGTGGTGGTGGTGGTGGCGTGGGTGTGACAGCAAGTGGAAGTAAAAGTGGTGGTGGTGTTGGTATAGGTGTTGGCAAAAATCGTCTTGGTAGTAGTAGTGGTGGCGTTGACGTTAGCTTTCATACTACAGATTTGTCAATCACCCCAACCCTGACAGGCGATGAGCAATTCATTGATTTGGGCAGTTTGCGTCGTTTTTCAATCGATCGACAGAGTTTTCTGGGTAAGCGTTTGAGACTTTCTTAAAATGTCTACCTAGTAAGCATTTAGGTGTGCTTTTAAAAGGAAAAGCGGTCATTATCATTCATTTATATTTTTCTTATATTAACCTATACTGACCGCATTGACCTTTCAAAATGTGGGACGCAAAGTAAATTTAGTGTTACAGAAAATTCGAATAAAATTAAAAAATATTGAACATAGGACTACAGTTGTCACCACAAAAATCGAAAGTCAAAAATGAAACACAAACTTTATAAGGCCCAAAATTCAAAATACAAAGCTGTCTATCTAAAAAATAACCACTAAAACTGTAAAATCGAAAATATGGGAACAATAATCACGATTTTTTTTATTTTTTCTTTATTTATTTAATTGTAAATTCCAAAACCAAAAGGCCAAATATTCGGTAAAACTAAAACTTTTGCAGTAAAATTTTTCAAAATTGGTTTATTAATGGCCGTATTTTGTAGGCATTTATTTCCCGCTAGTGAAGAAATGGAGACTGAGCCAATTAAACAACCCTATATTTAATATTATGGTTTGTTCTTACTTCAACAAAGCAGCCTATTGCCTTTCGTCGCCCTTTTATAAGTGTCAAAAAATTCATTGACAGTGAGAGAATACTTACAACATACGGGTATAAGTACTTACAAGACAGTTCACTGAAATCCAGAATAGGAAATTTTCCCATCCTTTTTATATGTTAGTAATTTATTCCATAAAAAACCAAAACTAACCAAGAAATTTCTTTTGAATTTTCGTTGTGCCATAAACATGAACAAAAATAATTAAGAACTGAATTATTAAATTTTTAAAAATTTTTGTTTTGCCAGAAACATGAATGTGTTGCACTCAACGACATACACCACGGCGTATTCGTAACAATTTTGTTTCTGGCAAAGCGAAAATTTTAAAAAATTTAAAAACTCAATTTTTAAACAAACGCAAATCTGGAAAATTGGCACATTCATGCCTCTGGCAAGCGAGCGACGATACGTTATATTCGAAAAATTTTTTTAACAATCGTACAGAAACGACGTTTGTCTAAATCGAAAAATAAACATGCCTCGAACATAGTTCGCTCATCGCTCATGCTCATTATGTTTCCTCATTATCTACTTATTATCGCACTAAAAATATTAAGTAAATAAATTCTTACATCAAAATATATATAATGACTATTCCTTGATTATATTTTTAAGATGACTAATTCCCTTTTATTTCATTTCTTTTTTCCTTTCCCTTCAAATAGATCTCGGATCGAAATTTAGTATGCCACAGCCGAAATTCGGCCAAAGTGTCTCACAGCAAGGTTTCTTCACATCACACGATAGCCTCTCCACACCATGCGCATCACGTGCCTCCAATCCACATGTAGCAACTGTAAGCACTGCCTCCGAAATGGATTTACTGCACAGCAGCAACAAACAGCGACGCAAATCGCGTGGACGCCTGAAAACGATGTCCGGCGAGCAACCATTGCTCGATTCGTGGCAACGTTCGTCAGCGGCGCGCGGTTCACAAGACAACACATTAGCCGGCGGTTTAGTGGGGAGTAATCAGTTTAGCGGGAATTTCTGCAATGGAACTGATAGGTAAGAAAATTTATAAATTTTAAAAACTTGTTGGCACAAATACCCATAGCAACACGGTAGAATATGTATAGGGTCGTTGATTATAATTATCGTTCGTTATGCGCATTTAGCTAATTTTCGAATGCTTAAGGTCCGTTCGTGGGTAAAGAAACCGACTTTCTATATAAACTTGGAAACTGTTAACCGCGAAAATTTCAACTTTTAACAGGAAAAATTATTGCATAAGTACGTTCATTTGCTTAGTGAGAAGATATCCTTATATAAACAGCGGTTCGCCCAAAAGTATGCAACATTTATTTTACTTTTTCTTCATACAAAGAATTTTTGTTCGTACTGTATCTTCGAAAATGCTAAAGCTAATGCAGAAATAAAGTAGCATTTAGTTGCGTTTAGCTTTCAAAATTGTATGGAAAAAATGCTGAATTTTGGGCTAAATGCTAAATGCAGGCTCAGCATGAACAGCACATTAATCAAATATTTTTTCGAATATACCTTTATGGCCGTATTTTCTAAGAACTCACTTTAGGTGAATTAATTATTAAACACGTACAAATAAAAGAAAAATCAAACGCGATATCTCACTTAATTGTAATAGAGTTTGTTAAAAAATGTAAGGGCAAGCCGTACTATTTAAAGTAAGTTTTATATTTTGTCACGGTCGCCATTTATACGTATACGTATTCAGTCACTTGAAGTGAGTTCTTGTAAAAATACATTCATTCGTTTCAAGAACTTCCTCTTTTTAATCTGTAATAATATAAAATCAATCGTAAGCTTACGTAAAATAAAAGTGTTCCATTCTCTCACAGATATCCCCGCTCACGTTCCGGTGCCTCAACGACCACTGCCCCGCCACATGGCGGTCCCACACATTCGCATCAATCGTCGCATCAGCTACACCATTCGGCATCGGTGTCGCATGCGCACCATCCAACCGCACATTCAACGCATTTATCATCGACACAACAACAACAAAGCGCATCATCACATCATCAACCACATCGAACCGCCTCGCAACGATTTCGTGCCGCCACTGCCTCACGTAAATTCCACTTTGTGTTCGATCCAGCGGGGCGTCTGTGTTACTATTGGTCAATGGTGGTATCACTGGCGTTCCTTTACAATTTCTGGGTGATAATTTATCGTTTCGCCTTTCAAGAGATTAATCGACGAACGATTGCTATATGGTTTTGTCTTGATTATTTTTCCGATTTTTTATATCTTATCGATATATTCTTTCATTTTCGTACCGGTTACTTGGAGGATGGTGTTTTACAAACTGATGCATCAAAATTACGACAACATTATATGAATTCAACAACATTCTACATTGATTGCCTTTGTTTGTTGCCATTGGATTTTTTATATTTATCGATTGGATTTAATTCGATATTACGTTCATTTCGTTTGGTTAAAATCTATAGATTTTGGGCATTTATGGATCGTACCGAACGACATACAAACTATCCGAATTTATTTCGTTCAACAGCGTTGATACATTATCTACTTGTGATATTCCATTGGAATGGATGTCTGTATCATATAATACATAAGAATAATGGATTCGGTTCAAGGAATTGGGTATACCATGATTCCGAATCTGCGGATGTAGTTAAACAATATTTACAAAGTTATTATTGGTGTACGTTAGCTTTAACGACGATTGGGGATTTGCCAAAACCCAGATCGAAAGGTGAATATGTCTTTGTGATATTACAATTGCTATTCGGACTGATGCTGTTCGCGACGGTGTTGGGTCATGTGGCGAACATTGTGACCTCGGTGAGTGCGGCACGTAAGGAATTTCAAGGTGAGTAATAATCAAAGTTGTCAAAATGAACTTGATAATGTAGAAAGAGTTTCTTTGGCGTAAAACAGTTTGAAGATGTGCTTTAGAAGATAATAGTAAGCTTTTACACTTAATATGCTTGGGAAGGGCTCAGTTTAGAGAGCGTATGCGTGACTGCTCATATTCTATTCTCCTCTGTTTTACCAGAAACTTCTTGCTCACTTTTTCTAATGCTATCTGATTTGCAATATGAGCGCGAGAAGATGTATGTAAAATAAAAAAGAAATATAGAAACCCGTCAAACTTTCTTTTTGGATCAATTGGATGCCAAACAACAAATTTATAATTGAAAAAAAAAAAAAAAAAAACGCGTGTAGCCAGTACACGTGAAAGTAGCTAACTTCTAAATTCAGAAATTTAGTAATTTAGTAATTTATTTAAAATTGTTTGTACATGTAAGACTTAGTATTTTATATTGTACATCAATAGATTAACATAAATTATCATTAAGTTATATCATAAAATTTATAAATACAAAATTAAAACAAAAGAGACTTATACATTTAACGAAATACGAATAAGGTATAATGGTTTAGATTCACAATTTCTTACTTCCGGGAAGTGGGCCAGGGGACCGATCAATTCGAAAATATCTTATACATGGTGCGTTTTCGTTCAAATTCGGTACATGGGTAGAGTTTTGCCAAAATTAACAGGGGCCAATACGAATGGGATATAGAGGAAGAGGGGTGTGATAGAAGGAAAGAGGAGAATGAAGAGAAAAAGGGAGGGAGATCGTGTGAAGGTGAAGAAAGATAGGAAGGAGAGTTGTAAAGGGGTTGTAACTGCGGTTAGGTGGCAATTCTGAGTGAAATTTTAATATTTGGAATACGGCCGAAAATACCTTTCATTTGAAACCCATATTGGCATATCTAGCTCTATATTTAAAAAAAAAATTGGGATAGGTGGCAACCCTGTGAACTGCGTTGATTTGTTTTTGTGATTTTCCGACAGGGTGGATACTAGATGTATATTGGAACGATTTTCCGTCATCCCTTGTCAAATTTGGTTTTGTAACAAACCGGTTTCGTTCGAAATCAAACACTGAAGATGGCAGATCGCCGAAACCGGTTTGTTACAAAACCAAATTTGACAAGGGATGACGGAAAATCGTTCCAATATACACCTGTAAACTGCCCTAAGTGGCAACATCCATGTATATAAACGAAGAATGAATCAAATTGCCTATATGGCAAATTTTATCCAAATCGGTCTAGCAGTTTCCGAGATATACGAAAAAATAAATAAATTGCGGTTAGGTGGCAAACCTAAGTAGCAACCATGCTTGAAATTTTCATATTTGGAATACGGCCGAAAATACCTTTCATTTGATACCCATATTGGCATATCTAGCTCTATATTTAAAAAAAAGTGGGATAGGTGGCAACCCTGTAAACCGCCCTAAGAGGCAACACCCATGAATTCTGCTTGGCCTAAGTATTGCAATTTATGAAATGTTAGCTAGATCCTAGAATTTCACCTCCTATTTGATTTGCACAGCTGATAGTCTGCAACATACGGCTGAAAGTAGGCTAGAGTTTCTAGTTCCGTTGCATAATTTCCGTTGCATCATCAGCTATTTTCGCAAATTTTACACTCAATTAACACTTGATATCGACGTCATGTCATATAATGAAGATAAGTCTTCTTCATTTCATACAGTCATTTAATTTTTGATAATCGGAATTAATAAAACGTAGAAAATCGTAACAAATTCCAAAGATAATCCATAAGTCAAAATATACAAAAACACTAAAGCTACACAATAACAAGTGAGACAAAAACAGCAGCATCAAAAACGCATTCATGTTCAGATTAAGACTAAAGTAAACACTAAGTACTAAAGAGGCATATTTGCTTAATACATGCTCAAGGGTAAATTCATAAATGAATGAATAAAGCTTGAATGAATGAACGAATGAATGAGCGCATGAATGAATAGTTACATATATACGCAACATATAGAGCACGATTACTGAGGGCAAATGCTTGTAGGTGAATATGTAAAAGGATAGTCATATTCAATGGCTCCCTAAACGTATATGTATGTATTGAAATCTTAGTTCCACTTGACTTCATTGTCGCTTGTTAATCCATGAGCACATACATATGTATAAACAAAAGATATGTAATAGAACAGGCAAAAATGGTATGGTCCTATCGGACTGTTACCGGGCTGTTTTTCGCATTTTTTGCAGATTTAAATAACCATGTTTTATATTTTTTTTTCGCATAACTAAAACTACTACAAAAAAAATTTTGGTGATGAATGATCGGTTATTGGTTATTCAAAAAAATCAAATAAATATTTTCTGCATTATTTAGCAACTGTTTAGGAACTATTTGGGAACTGTTTCGGGATAATTTGTGGACTGTTTCCGGAAGATTTCGGAACTGTTTTGGGACCATTTTCGGGATCGTTTCAGAGCTGTTTTTTTGGGATTATTTGGTAACATGTTATTTTTGAATAAAAACTAGCCGATCACTCAACACTTTAAATTTTATAAATGATAAACAATTTAAATAATGTTTTATCAAAGTAGCCCAACCCTTAAGTAGGCTATGAAATATGAGATAATAGTCAAACTTGAAATTAGCGTAAAATATTGAAGACGTTGTCAACATTAATGTTTTTACGGCTCCATGAGTATAAAAGTAGACATGCGTGTACGTACAAATGTAAGCAGGTTATGGGGTGATGAACGAAGCATGCAATCATGATGCTGTTGATGTATTTCAGTTGAATGAATCTGCAGATACTTACTTGAAATGGTTTGCCATTAAGCTTTTTTCATGCACACAAACAAATTTATAGTAAGTTCGATTTCAATATGCATATCATTGTTGAATCTAAGAAAATGATTATGAAGAAGGTGGACAAAATAATAAATAGAGGTTCATGTTACAAAGAATCCTATTTCATGGTATATTAAGAAAAAAATTATGTGATATATTCGGTCGAATACACATACATACATATTTTTGTATCTTCTATAAAACATTAGTAAAAAGTGTATTGCACTTATTTTACCAATTTTGCTTCCAATCCCTTGCATTTGCTTTAAGTTACTTTCCTATGCTTGCCTTTTTTTTATTTAATCTTTCATGGCTTTCCTCTTC
>CAXKVI010000004.1:118749830-118802330 GCA_964058755.1 Campiglossa producta
CTTAAAATCTTAACTTTTTTGTATGAACTATCGTTTTCTTTTTATTTTTGTTGGTATGACCAGCTCATTTTTGTCTGTGTAATTGTTTTTATTTTATTTAATTTAAATAAATTTTATTAATATTATTTTATTTTAAATTATTTTAATTTATATTATTTTTTCTTCTATATTTTATATTTTTTTGTTATTTCATTTTAGTTTTTTTTTAATTCTTTTACTTTATTTTACTTTTTTGTGTTATTTTGTTTTTGCCTTTAAATTCTATTTTATTTGTATTTAGTTTTTTTTGTTTAGTTTATTTCATTCTACTCAATTTTTTAATTTTATTTCGCCTTTTTTATTAAAATTAATTTAATTTCTTGTTAGCAGAATCCGCCTTAGGAATTTTGTCCAATCTATCCATTAAAAAATTTGAAAATTTGCCATTACCTTAAATTTTCTACTAAGTAGAAAGGTGTTACTACGTAAATGTTACAAGTGTGTAAGTGAAATTTTCATAATTTTGTTTTCTCGCTTGTTTGCTTATTTGCTTGAGCGTATCGTGATGGCTGAAGTGCTGAGCCTGTAATTCGAGGAAGTGCTGAAGCACTGAGCCCTGAATTCAAAGGAGTGTGAAAACACTTTGTTCAAAAAAAGCATTCATTTGGCAGCTGAAATCGCTCACAAACAGAATTTGAAATGCAGAGGTGTAAAGAAACCAAGAAGTTGCTGCGTAGGAACATACTTACATTTACACAGGCCCAGCTTCAACAAATAAATAAATTGCAGCCCGTTATAGTAACAAAATTACTCCATACTCCAAAGCACTTCTACTTTTATTCTTATATGGAGATTATTAAAGTCTAAACTACCACCACATTTCTGCTCTACACACATTCTGTCCTATGAACCAAATAGACTTTTTCGGAAAGTGGACAAAAAATAAAAATACATGTGTATCGGCGATTTTCATGTACATGTCAGATTTTTTTTCAACTTTTTTGGAAAAATTTTCAGAAAATTTTTGAGTATGCAGTTTTGTAGCCCATACAATTTCACTCTAAGAATGTGCAATTTCCCTGCAGCGAAACCTCAAACTAGTCAGAAAAATACTAGTATACAACTAGAATTTTCTGGCTGAACCCATACTAGTCAGGAAATATACATTCCATACTAGTATATAACTAGATTTTTCTGGATGAAATTATACCAGTTGAAAAATACATAATTCATTCGTTTCGTTTTCTCTTATAATTCATAGATGCTTTTTCGTGATAGGGTAAATATAAATAGCCGCTGCTTTCTTAAGAATAAACATGAAAATAAAGTCGAGGGATAACATAAAGGGTAAGCCAGGAAAATTCTGGTTGAAATCATACTAGTCCAGGTTGAATGCTTTTTGGACTGGCATGGGACAAGTATATTTTATACTAGTCCTTTTTGGACTAGTATGTGGACTAGTTCATTTTATGGAAAATATACTTGTCCAGGTTGAACTAGTATGGAACCAGTATTTTACAACTAGTATGAAACTGGTATTTCCTGACTAGTAGATAACTGGTATATTCTGGTCGAAATCTGACAATTGACATCTCGTAGTACATCAACAAGTAAAAAATACCAGTTGCTTATATGGAAAAAAGACAGAACACTGACTAGTAGGGCCCGGTGCGCCAACTAGTTGTAAAGTAGTTTTGAACTAGTTGCTTTCGCTGCAGGGTTAGAACTCCCTACAAATTTTCCCTGAATTATCAGAATTTTTTTCTCAAGGGTGTTGAGTCTTTTCCTCCATACAAAAGTAAATTTAGTTTGTGACTTGTATGGAAGAAAACACTCAACACCTTTGCCAAACAAAATTCTAAAAAAATCAAGTATAATTTTTAGCGAGTTCTAACTTGCACATTCTTAGAGTAAAATTTAATGGGCTACAAAACTGCATACTCAAAAATTTTCAGTGCCACATTTTGAATTTAAGCGCTTAAATGTATGCAAAAAATGTTAATATGTCTTTAGCAATTTACCAAATGGCAATGATGAGTATGTAAATTCTAGATTTTTGTGTTTTTGCCTGTCACAAACATTCGGTTATTGCGTGGGTCTACAACAACTTAAACAACAATAAAAACGTACATATAACAAAAAAGGTCAATGTGAACATGACGAATGCGATTTAAATGCCTGTGCTTTCATGACTGGAAATATGTGCGTCCGCATGTTGATTTTTTTTTTATTTTTTTTTTTTTTTTTTTTTTTGAGATTTATTGCCAACAGTTGTGTTAAAATTTTGACAAATGAAATAGTTTTGCTAAAATTATAAAAGAAATAACTAAATTTCATAGAAATAACAAAAAGTTACTTGTCGTCAACATTTCATTTTCACCGCAGGCATTTAACCATTTATAACTGTTTAGTTTGCGAACAAAATCTGAACACAGTTATTAAAACTTCAAAATTTAACTTTTTTGAGAGTGTCTTCCAGCTTGGAACGCGTGGAATTCGTGAAAACTCTTGTGGCCCATTTATTTATAGTTTTAAAGCTGGTACTGTAAAATAAAAAATAAATTAATGTGGTATCACAAATACGAAATGTAAAGGAGCCTTCTTTAAAAAATCTTAATGCCTCGCTAGTGCTGTTGACTTGAGATATCTCACCGAAAAGAGGCTGTCTTCTCCACTAAATGTCACTTTGCCTCGAGTTCGAGAATGTACACTTGATGCTAGGCTGATTACAGACCGAGCTAAAACTTCACTCCTCTTTTTCACTGCAAGATATCATAGGTTACTTATTATTTATTATCTTACTACATCTATTATTTATTTTCCAATTATCTGTCATCTATTTATCTATTACCATTTACTTGTTCTCAATAACTTTTTATCCCTTTACTACATTCAACATCACCATTTACACATTTCTCTCAATTCGCTCTACATCCGCACGCAACCATCAATCATTTCGTACTCAGCCTTCATTTGCTTGTTAGTATATTGGCAACTTGCAGCAACCTTACCCAACTAAGAAATTACCATAAAATATTTAACATAAGTTATTTATCATCTTGCAATTTTTTGCGACATTTTGTACCCTTTTCACCCTCAGACAAGCTTACTTAACTCGTTGTGCCATTTGCATGTGAATGTGTCTATTATGTTGATTTGATGGAGCGCTGCCAATAATTGGTCATTTAGAAAAACGAATCGAATATGTTGGTAATAAAGTTAATAGCGATAGGCAATATTATTATTATACGCCGTTGTGCTAAGAGAAGAGTATTGATAAACATAGATGCATCCATATTGGGAGCTAAATATTTTATTTTTATTTTACTCTTAAGCTACTTAGGTTAATTTTATTTTATTTTATTTTTATACCTTTCATGAACATGAAATGGTATTATAACTTTGGTCCGATGTTTGTAAATATGAGAAGAAGAAGAGATAGACCCATCAATAAGTATACCGAAATGATCAGGATGACGAGATGAGTTGATTTAGCCATGTCCGTCTGTCCGTCTGTCCGTCTGTCTGTCTGTCTGTCTGTCTGTTTGAACGCAAACTAGTTCCTCAGTTTTTGAGATATTTGGCTGAAATTTGGTATGCGGCCACCATTTTCCAATATAGGAATCATTTGTCGGAACCAGCAAGATCGGACCAATATAACATATAGCTCCCATACAACCGATTATTCCGATAAACGGATTTTGGGCTATAACTCCTGTAATTAAACACGTAGGAACGTGAAATTTTGTAAGTATTGCTATTTTTATATGTGAAATAGCGATGTTGAAATTCATAGAGATGGGATAAATATTTCACATAGCTCCCATACAATCGATTATTCCGATAAACGGATTTTGGGCTATAGCTCCTGTAATTAAACACGTAGGAACGTGAAATTTTGGACGTATTGCTATTTTTATATGTGAAATATCGATGTTGAAAATCATCGAGATTGGATAAATATTTCACATAGCCCCCATACAATCGATTGTTCCGATAAACGGATTTTGGTATATAACTCCTGTAATTATATAGGTAGGAACGTGAAATTTTGGAAGTATCGCTATTTTTATATGCGAAATATCGATGTTGAAAATCATTGAGATGGCATAAATATTTCACATAGCTCCCATACAATCGATTATTCCGATAAGCGGATTTTGGGCTATAAGTCCTGTAATTAAACACATAGGAACGCGAAATTTTGGAAGCATCGCTATTTTTATATGTAAAATATCGATGTTGAAAATCATTGAAATGGGATAAATATTTCACATAGCCCCCATACAATCGATTGTTCCGATAAACGGATTTTGGTAGATAACTCCTGTAATTATATCGGTAGGAACGTGAAATTTCGTAAATGTTGCTATTTTAGAATGTGGAATGTCGATGCTAAAAATCAATGAGATTGGACCAATATAACACATCGTCCCCATATAATCGATAGCTCCGATAATTTCAGTATGAGCTAAAGTTAAATTCACACAGGCTGTACTGGGGATCAAACCGTGAAAATCGTGACGCTTATTCATGAAAGGTATTTAGCCTTCGGCACAGCCGAAGACAGCTTTCCTTACTTGTTTTAGCTTAATTTAATTAATTAAAATTTACTTTAATTTAATTTTTGAAAAGTCCTTAATACGACAGGCTTTGCTAAAGTCGTGTGGTAAAGTTGCACAAATATTTTATCATTAAGGGTACTGTCACGATATTTTTGAATAAAATTAACACTTTTTTGGAAAATATTTTGTTAGATCAAATTCGACTAATGTTCGTAATTGAATACTCTTTTCCGTCTCTTATCTTTTTTTAACGAACATTGTTCCTTTCCCCTATAACAATTATAGATGGTTTTGAAAATATTTTTGCTGAAATTTCTGTTTTATGAAATTTAACTACATCCCTTACAATCGCTAGGCAGTTTTCCATTTTTGTGTAATATTTTGTTGGAATGGGAAACTTATTATTTTGATTGATGAAACTCGATGCCTGGAACCCAGGGCTTTCCAATTTCATTTTTGCCACTTTTGTCATTTTGGAGGTTTTACATTTGGCAGGTGGTTTTGCATAGGCATCGGCGATACATAAAAATTTTTGTGTTCCACAACTTAGTAACATTTCACTTACTTAGTCAATTGTGAAACCTGATTTGTGGTCAAAGAAACAGCACCTTAATGGCAACTTGTCGCCCCAACAACATGAGCCCAACAAAATACTTGCATCATCTTGATTCTATTTTATCCCTACCTACACAATTACATATTTGACACTTGTGACATGTCTACGTTGTATGCAAATAGCCTTAAATCGTTTACATACATTTTGTATGAGTAAAATAGTCTCAAGTCACCGTTTGTGGCTGTGGTTATACTTAAACTGCAGGCACATAAGGCGAATATTCATTGAGAAAGGCAAACTTCTTCTGGCGGATATTGTTGTTATAGTTGTTAAAGCGATTAAATGTTGCTCATACGCAATGGTGCACCGTGTTGGTACCAATAATGGGCATTTTTTAGTCACTTCGTTGTTCGATAAAGACTTTTTTCTACTTGCAATGGAGGGTCAACCTATACTGACTGCAATACAATTCCTTATTGGAAAAAGGACATAAATTGTAAGCTCGGTTATTAGTTCGATGCATCAATATCTACCCACCAACTTGCTCGAGCAAAACTTTTGACGTGGCTCACCTTCTAAAATTATAATAAAAAAGCTGGTCCATGCTATGCGAATCGACAAAGAAGCTCCAGCGCAGAAGGTTTTCCTATCGCCACCTGAATTCGGCAGCAGAGGAAGGGAGGGGCCTCGACTGAGATGGAAACAACAATTGGAGGATAACTTGAGCTCCCTTGGGTTTCCAACTGGCGTCAGTTGTCGCTAAAACGACTGACGTGCTTTGACACGAAACGGCAATTTGCCTAGGAGGTTGAGCAACAATAAATGATGATGATATATGTATATATATACCAGCACTAACGGATAATATGAAATTACTAAACGATCCGGAAAACAATTAGAAATGGCTCCATTTACTTGTACGGTGGTGACATTTAAGTTTTACCTTTTGAACAGAATTGTTGTTAGTTTTATTTTAACCCACCGCTGCGTAGGCCACAAACAACCGACCATGTACTGTGACAATTTAATACAGCTTTTACTTTTTTAGTAACTACTTTTAGCACCAAGCAAATGGGAATTTGTACCAAAAAAAATCTAATTTGTATGTTAGTGTGATAAACAGCATTTTAAAAATCCATGACAAGCGTAGGTACTTGTAGAAATTTTGCGGTGTCCAATATGCTGCATAAACATCAAAATGCAATTATGCTTGCTACAGAATAACAGATAATGCTATATGTGTATGTATGTATCGAAAAAAAACCGCGTGTAGCCAGTGCACCTGAAGGCATTTAACTTTTTAAATTCAGAAATAACGAAATATGAATAAATTGTATTCGAGAATGGTTTAGATTCACAATTTACTACTTCCGGGAAGTGGACAAGGGAACCGATCAATTCGAAAATATCGTATACATGGTGCGTTTTCCATCAAATTCGGTACGTGGGTAGAATTATGCCTAAATTAACAGGAGCGAATAGGAATGGGATAAGAGAAAAACGGGCGTGGTAGAAGGAAAGAGGGGAATGGAGAGAAAAAGTTTTTTTTTTTTTTTAATTTTTGTTTTTAAATGTAGTTATCGGAAAAAAATAAAAAAACTCTAGAAGCCCAGGTATATAATGTTTTTTTTTCGAAAAAAAAATCCGACCCTTTTTTTATTTTTTTTTTATTTTAATTTTTTTTTTTAAACTCCACCCAATTCTGCAATAAGCCCCGCTAATAACAAGATGTGCCGACAATCGCTTTTATTTTTTGATTGAAAAAAAAAAAATCATTAAAAAGTTATATAAATGAGCCAAGTTTAAAAAAAATTGTTTTCAATAAAAAAAAAAATAGAAGCGATTGTCGGCACATCTTGTTATTAGCGGGTCTTATTGCAGAATAAGATGGAGTTGAAAAAAAAAATAAAAATAAAAATAAAAAAAGAGTCGGACTTTTTTTTCGAAAAAAAAAACATTATATACCTGGGCTTCTAGAGTTTTTTATTTTTTTCCGATAACTACATTTAAAAACAAAAATTAAAAAAAAAAAAATTTTCTCCCTTGTCCACTTCCCGGAAGTAAAAAATTGCGGATCTAAACCATTCTCGAATACCTACACCTTAATCAGATTTCAATTCAAAATTTATATATCTGATCCTAAACTGTAGATTTTTCAAAAAGTTACAGCATTTAAAAAAACCCTTTTTATTAAAAGTTCATAACTTTTTTTGATTTGGGGAAAAAAATTTGAAAAATTCTGAAAAATGTCTTTCGCGGGGTAGAAAAAGATAGCAAATTTTTGGCGAAATCGAAAGGGGTCAGGTAAAAAATTTGTCTATTTGGCATGGAATGATCCATATATAATATATACATAAGATTCAAATAATGTATTTGTGTATGTATGCATAACTTAAGTTGCGTTCTAAGCGGATTGACCGATCATAACCAACTTTACAACAGAAACTGAAAACCATCGATGAATTAAGAGAGATAAGCGAAAAGTTACGGGCATTTCACATACAAATGGAATTATTCATGCTGGAAGTATTCATGCTAGGACACTAAAATTCAACAGAGTTATATGAGGATTTTATAAAACCACTCGTATAAGGATTTGAAGAACGGAAAAAATTTCCACCGTGGTTTAATGCTAAATTAATGAAACCACAGACTACATAAAAACTTTGTCTACTTTTTGGGCTCTCCTTTCTTTTGTCTATTTTAGAAATATTTTCGTTTGGGATACTTTGCAGAATGAGTCTGCTTAAATTGCAGCAGTTATTTATTCGACAGTATTTGCTTGTGCTTAAATTTAAAAAAATAAAAAAGTATAATTTCAGCGGGTTGAGCTTTGAGTACTGATAGAAGGCTTGTAAATGTTTGAACTAGCATCAATTTTGTTTGATACTTAAATTTAAGCACACACAATAAAATTTATTTTTAAATTGTGGGTTACAAAAAAAAAATTTAAAATGAGTCCAAAAGAGTTAATTTTGTTTAGTATTTGAAAACCCAAGTGATCTTCTCAAATATAAGTAATTGTCAAGTGCATATTCAATGTAAAAGTAACAAAACACCAAAATAATTTCAAATCTCTCACTATCTTAATACGTACAACTGTAATAAAAGCAACAACCAACCATGCAGTGCCAATAACAATGGCCATCAGCTGTTCAGGGGACCAACAGTTTGTGACGTCTGATGGCTGACGTCAACGTGCCACATACCACATGCCACAAGCTGTGTGCTGCATGAGATGGAGTGCAACGATAATTTCCGCAGCATTAAGCTCTGCAGACGAAATATGCGTTGTTGTGCTTTTGTTTAACTTTTTGTGTTTCTGTTTTTTTTTATGTGTAAACATCTTTGCAATGGGGGTCTATTCAGAAAAAGTTACATTCTATGTATTTTGGTTTTGTAAATGTAAGATGAAAATGTAAGTGTAAGAGAGGTTTAAGTCGTGAGTACAGAGTATTTGAGAGAGCAATTCTTGCTTGAGGTAGTTGCTGATACCTGATGCTGTGCTTATGTGTGTGTATATCCAAGTGCTTTGTTGGCGCTTTGTTAATCGTGTTTAAGCACTAAATAGGCAAACAAACGTGGAACAACAAAAATGCGATCACTTGCCCAGACATGATTAAGGACTGGCTAAATCAATCTCGTCATCCTGATCATTTCGGTATACTTATCCATGGAAAGGAAAGGAAGGGAAAGGAAAGGAAAGGAAAGGAAAGGAAAGGAAAGGAAAGAAAAGGAAAGGCAAGGAATGGAAAGGAAAGGAATCAAAAGGAAAGGCAATGAAAGGAAAATAAAGAGATTGAAAAGGAAAAGTAAATTAAAGGAAAGGCAAATAAATTGCTGTAATTATCTTAATAGTTAAGATAATCGCACATGGCATACCATTTTGGAAGCTTCAAAGCTTCATCTTTAAGAGTATGTAAAAATATTTTAAAAATAGTTTCAAAAATTAAAAGAAAATTCCCTTTGAAAAAAATGCCATTTTCCCCCATACAAAATGTATGGGAAAGAGCGAAAAAAAATAGCCACCCCTAAGGGTTAAGTTAGGGCGCTAATTTTTTGCAAGGCTTATTTTCTCATCAATACCTAACTTTTTAGGGGGTAAGACCAAGTCGACATTTTTTTTGAATCACCCTAATGTACATATATAAATTCATATTTATGTATGTAGGGATGGTTCAAGTTGCGTCCCATACGTGCCTTTGTAATGTTATTAACAAGCTTGGCATAGGGGAATTTTAAAATTTTTCTCTTTGGTTGCCACATTTTCGGAAACACCCATATGTAATACACATTCTACCTATCGCTCGTTAATAGCTAAATGTTTCAAGAACATACATAGATCCTTTTAAAGAAAGAATTAAACATACAGCTTGTGTTGTGTAAAATTTACAGAAAAGCTACCTGCTACTAGGCAAACATTTCATTAAAAAGATTTATGTATCTACCTGAATCCCTTAGCTATTAACAAGCATTAGGTACGTATGTATATGTATGTATGCAAGGGCAGTTTTAATCGTAAAAAGTCAGGCAGCCGTAAGTACATCATAATGTTTAATATATTTAAATTTTCTCAAGGACACTTGCAAAATTTTTTATTTTAGGTTTTTGTTGTTATTGCTAACAAGATATAGATAGCAATGTAGACAACTACAAAATTTTTAACTTGAATTCCGTTTTTCAATTTTCGGACGTTTACCGTCAATATCTTTTAATAGTTTAGTAAATGAATAAAAATGTATTTCACCGTAGAACGTGAAAGTTTTAAGTAAGAACATTTTGGGGCCACTTTGGGATCCTATGGGGTCGCTTTAGGTCACAATGGAATCAATTTAAGGCCATTTTGGGGTCAATTTGAGACGATTTTGGGAACATTTTGGGGCCACTTTGGGATCCTCTGGGGTCGCTTTAGGTCTCTATGGAATCAATTTAAGACCATTTTGGGGTCAATTTGGGAACATTTTGGGGCCACTCTGGGACCATTTTGAGGCCACTTTAGGATCCTATGGGGCCGCTTTAGGTCACTATGTGATCAATTTAAGAACATTTTGGGGTCAATTCGGTAACATTTTGGGGCCACTTTGGGATCCTATGGGGTCATTTTGGGGACACCTTGAGGTCACTTTGGGATCCCTTGGGGTCGCTTTAGGTCACTATGAGATCAATTTAAGACTATTTTGGGGCCTATTTGAGACCATTTGGGACCAATTTGCGATCATTTTGGGGCCACTTTGAGGTTTCTTTGGGACCATTCAAACAGTACCAAAATGATCCCAAAACCTATACATTATAAAATTATATTATTCGAATACAAAAAAAGACAATAGCGACTAAACAACTATTCGAATAATTGCAAACTATTCGAATATTTGCCAAGTATTCGAATAGTTGCAAAGTTTTCGATTACTTAGCAACTATTCAACAACTTTGTAAACTATTCGAATTTTTTGCAACCAATATATTTATTCGATTGTTCGAATAACATTTATTCGAATATTATTCGAAATTATTCCCAGTCCTAGCGGATATATGTACATACATGTTTACACATCAAATGTCACGAGTACTTGGTACTCACATCTCTTTTGTTTTTGTTGGATCTACAAGGCCCTTTCTTGTTTTTTCGCCTCTCAGCACTTTACTATTTTTTTTACTGAATATGTGCTTTTCATTGTTATTGTTATTGCGGTTATTGCAACGTTTTCAACTACTGTTTTTTCACTGCACTTGCACTCGCTGCTATTTTTATGGGTTAAAAGTTCATTCGAACAATGTTTGTCGCCGTTGCTGTTTACATTGTTAGCTGGTTTGGTCGTTCTATTTTTTTTTTTTTTTTTTAATTGTAAAAATCGTTCAAAATTTTCATCAATGAAAAGCGGAAAGGTGTTCATGCAAAAGTGTGTTGATGGCTTACAAATTCATCCAGTGGAAGGTAAATTTAGGATTGTGTCATGTCAGACGTTGAATGATGTATTTTATGCGCACACTTCTTTGCAAGTGGTATTTGTCGTTAAATGGGTTGAGCGTTGAGATATAGCAGAAGCGCTGCTTGTGCTTAAATACGACGCGAGCGTTTATTTTGCTGTTATTCAATTGATTTGAATATGGTTGAGGATCAAAACTCATACTTTATTATGGCAACTTTACCAGAGAATAAAGCAAAGGATCTCCAAGAGATCTATAAAAAAATAGCCGCGCATATTCGCACAAAAAAATGGCGACTGAAAAAACTAAGTGCAAGACCCAGGGGTGTAAAAATAGGTCGCCTCACAGTTGGTGCACCCTGGTTGCCTGGTGCACCCGGTTGCCGGTTCTACGAGAACGGTACCAGTACTTGTGCTGTACCCATCGTGCCGAAACGACCCGGGCCGTTTTCTTATATCGACCCGGCCAAGAGCAATACACTCGGGGTGACCCTGTCTGACATTTAGGCAGGGCTACACCTCGCTACAACAACAACAACAATCCAGAATCCGCAGTCGGAATGTTTGACCAAAAATCATTTTTTCTACGCATTCAAAAAAATTTCCAAACCCATAACCAAAAAATAAAAAAAAAATCAACTAAATAAATTTTTTCGAGAAGTGATTTTAACAATTTATTTTTTTTTTATTTCAGTTTTTATGGAAACATCGAATTATCGATACCTCAACTACTTCAATAGCGAAAAAGTTATCGAAAAATCGATACTTTTCTCATCTGCTTGAACCATGCATTACTCTCTGAGAGGTTTTTTTCTGTTATTGAGAAAATCTCAGAGATTTCAGTTTACCGTAACCTCTCAAATTTGCTCAGAAACCTGTATGCAAACACACAAAGAAAAAAAATTGTCATCATCAACATATCGTCGTGTTCATTGCAAAATCTGATATGTGCATTTGGAAGGAGCATAAAACGTGTTTTCAGAACAGCGCATAAAATCCATTTTTTTCTAAAGATATTTACTTCTGAAACGATAAAATAATATTAATGTATGTATATAGCATTTAATGCTGTTTGTCATATTTTGGGATTATTTTACTGTTTCAGAAGTAAATATCTTTCGAAAAAAACAGATTTATGCGCTGTTTTGAAAATGCGTTTTACGCTGTTTCCAAATGCACATATCAGATTTTGCAATGAACACGACGATATAACATATACAAGCAACACGCGCTTCTCAAGTTAAGCTATAATATTACTTTTTTCTACAGCTATATTAAAATATGTCTCCATATTTTCACATGTTCGAATTAATTCGAAATTTTTTCATTCGGCTGTTTTTCGACATTTTTTCGACATTTTTTCGTTTTCGACATTATTTTTTTTCGACATTTTGAGTTTCGAATTTTTTTTCGATTTATCGTGTCAGACCCCATGCCTGTTCTACCTTCGCTTTATAAGCATTGCAATTTGTCGCTGCAATGTTTGTATTGTTTTCGCCAAAGCACCGCTAATCATCAACTAATGGAAAAGTTTTTGCATAAAAAACAAAATTTTTTTTTCAGAATGACGCTTTAATTTTTATACTTTAACTAGCTGACCCGCCAGACGTCCTGCCACAAATTTATTTCCCTGCATCTTTCTCTAACCCGATCCCTATATCTATTTTAATCCATATCCCTACGTCCTTCGTATAGGAGGAACCACGCCCCTTTTTCGTTATACCCAATTTTTATGAAGGTGGTAGGGCTCGATCTCATACAGCCTCTCACCAAACTTCAGTGATCTAACATTAATAATTCCAGAGATACGGACAATATCCAATTTTTTTGTAGGTGGTAGGCATCGATCTCGTACAACCCCTCACCAAATATCAGTGGTCTAACCCGCATACTTCCAGAGATACGTACAATGAAAAATTCCATTTGTATGGGAGCTGCCACGCCCCCTATATATATCAAAATATTTTTAGCCTGTGACCATTCCTGGAAGATATCCAGTTCGTGTGTAAAATTTGGTTACGATCGGTTTATACGTTTATGAGCCACGTGTGCCCATTAGGGTGATCCAAATAAAAAAAATTTGTTTTTTTTTCGGTCTTACCCCTGAACCTTTAGGTATTGATGAGAAAATAAGCCTTGCAAAAAAGAGCGCTTTAACTTAACCCTTAGGGGTGGCTATTTTTTTTTTGCGTCCTTTCTCATACATTTTGTATTTGGGAAAAATGGCATTTTTTTCAAAGTCAATTTTCTTTAAATTTTCGAAACTTTTTTCGAAATAGTTTTGCACAGTCTTAAAGTTGAAGCTTTGAAGCTACCTCAATGGTAAGCCATGTGCGAATATCTTAACTATTAAAATAATTACAGCCATTTAAAATTTACTAGATTTTATACGTGTTACTGTGTATGTGTGTGCAATCCCTGTAGGGAAAATCTCTAGTTCAGAGCTAGTTCGCTTCTAGTGCGTTTCGAACCAGTACTAGTTCGCAAACTATCTTTTTTACATGAAATCAACTGGCGAATTTAACATGGCGATGTCCTAGGCTGGAACTAGTACAAAATTCGACAGTTTGGATCTAGTTCGTTTATTGGTACTATTTCTATAGTTCTGAATATAAATTAAATACAAAAACTTAAATTCAAATACGATCCAAATGCCTTTTAAAGACTCCTCAAACGCTGGTTTCGAACTAGTGCAAATGTATACACTAACGGAGTTATTCCCTGCAGGGAACTCAGGCACTAGTGACACAAATTTCTGGTTCAGAACTAGATATAAAGTGGCCAATAAGAACTAGTACGTTAGTGATTACATTTTCACTAGTTCGAAACCAGCGTTTGAGGAGTCATTAAAAGCCATTTGGATTCGTATTTGAATTTAAGTTTTTGTACTTAATTTATATTTAGAACTATAGAAATAGTGTCAATAAACGAACTAGATCCAAACTATCGAATTTTGTACTAGTTCCAGCCTAGGACATCGCCATGTTAAATTCGCCAGTTGATTTCATGTAAAAAAGATAGTTCGCGAACTAGTACTGGTTCGGAACGCACTAGAAGCGAACTAGCTATGAACTAGAGATTTTCCCTACAGGGTTCTTATTGGCCACTTTATATCTAGTTCTGATCCTGAAATTTGTTCAGTAGTGCCTGGGTTCCCTGCAGAGAACTAGTGAAAATGTAATCACTAACGTACTAGTTCTTATTGGCCACTTTATATCTAGTTCTGAACCAGAAATTTGTGTCACTAGTGCCTAAGTTCCCTGCAGGGATAGTACAAAACTCAGTCGTTTCTAAATGGCTGTAAGTTTCGAAAATTTAAAGAAAATTCACTTTGAGAAAAATGCTATTTTCCCCCATACAAAATGTATGGGAATGGGCGAAAAAATAGCCACCCCTAAGGGTTAAGTTAGAGCGCTAATTTTTTGCAAGGCTTATTTTCTCATCAATACCTAACTTTTTAGGGGGTAAGACCAAGTCGATATTTTTTTTTGCACCACCCTAGTGTCCATACATATGTAGGTACATAATTTGAATTTTATATATATAGATAGATAGAAGATAAGCCCACGATATACTCTTTTGTTACGTGAGAAGGAGACAAGATGATTAAAAAATGCTCAGCGCTCAAATTTAGGTAAGTGATATTTTCTAAAAATCGAGGAAGCAAATCCTTTGAACCGCCTAACTACCTGTTTAATTTACCGTTTCACAATAATTTTTTAGCAGTATTAGTTAACGAGCTGGTTCAAGGCCAGATACAGCACAGTAAAGCAAATTAAAGCAGTAAAGGAGATTGAAAGAAAATAATACATATGTAGTGCGCCTACCTGGGGCATTAAAAAAGGGTAGCACTGGGTTAAAAGCGCATTCTGAGTTCAGTAGCGATCGTGAACATAACCAACCAGCCTTTCTAAAAAATTTCGAAATTTCATCATGGAAAAATTGAGTACAAATTTATATAGAGAAGATCAAACTGCGATCAATTTTCAATCGGGTATCGACACTTTAATAGCGGCAGCAGCAGTATTAGATGGTAATGAAGGCAAATATAATAGAAGTGGCTGTTCGGAAAAGGATAGTCCTTTAGATTTATCAACCGAAGTTGTAGACTTATCAAAGGCCATCAAAAACGTTTCGAAAACAGAAGAAGATATAACAACTGAAGCTTATAAACTACTCGGACCAAACGGCACAACGATTTCAAAAATTCAATATGACAAAATTAAGTGGAGGACAGTTTCATCAGCCACTCGAAGTTTGATGCTGACCGTTTTTAGCGAGGAATATCTCGCTAATCATAGCTTAAGCGGCAAGCCATCGCCAGCTTTTATTGGCCGCGAACGTCCCACCAAAGGTCAACTAGATCCTGCAAAGGTTCACGACATAATTCATTGCGTGGTGGGCCAACTGCAATGTTCAGATCGTGAAATCAAGCAAGCAATTACAACGCAATGTGCCGATATTTCAAAAAAAATGCGCAAGAGAAAGAAAACAGTGCAAGTTTAAACAACAGACAAAGTGTACTAAAATTTAGCTCCTACAAATTGGGCGTATAATCTAAGCTTAAACTCGCAATAATGTTCAAACTTGCACTGAAAACCCGTACCATAGACATTTAAGATGCATTTATAAAAAATTCAAAATTATTTGTGATTTTATTAATAAATACTTTAAGAAAATAATATATATAATTTTTGTTCTTATTTGATGCTTAGAACTGAAGAGGGTTTTGGATAGTTAACAGTGAAAGTTCGAAATTTATACACGCTGTAATCATCATCTGAATTGATTTATGAATTTGGAAAAGCTCTGCCATCCGTAAAACTTAATATTAACTATTTTGAAATCGCTCTTTTCAACTGGCACATTAAATTCTTTTCAGCATGAAGTTCACCTTGTATTAACTGCTGTGGAAATTTAAAATGTGTGTGCATATTTTTTCGAAAAGTTATTATTTTCAAAGCTGAACTCGTGTTAAAAGTGCAAACAACTATTTTTGAAAAATTTGATTTTATATAGAAATTTAGTTTAAACAAATTAACCCGCACATATAAACCCTCAACAAATTTCAGTGGTCTGCCATAAATACTTGCAGAGATATGGACTATGAAATGTTTCCTTTGTATTTGAAGTGCACTATTTTGAACTATTTTCATCATCGATGAGGAACTTTGTGACGAACAAACGGTAAAAGAAAATTTTTCGATACATATAACCGTTTTCGAGAAAAATCCCGAAAAGTATACGTGGCATTTATGTGAATATAATGTATAGAATTAGTTTTGCAATCGCGATATCTCTGACTCCTAGAAAAAAAAACTGTTTGGGCCAATTTTGTAGAGAATTTCCAGGTCTACAACTTTATCTCAGGTCGTTTTTAGACAAAAAATATTTTAAATGAGTTTAAAACAAAAAAAACAACATATTATCTTATTTTGATGCATATTTGAGAATTCAAAAGAAAAAATGGAGGGACATGCTTAAAACCCACCGTTTTAGGTATTCAAATAATTATATGGCTGTGCTGTTTTCATTATTTGACCATAACGGTAAGAGGCTTTTTTTCTTCGGAATTCAGTTTACAAGGTACCATAGGTCCTATAATGTTTTTTTTTCATATTTTTCCAAGAACATTGATAAAACCAATTATCCCTAAAAAGGATACACAAAAAAATGTAAGAAAATCTTTTTTGTTAAATTTTTCAAAAAGTATTGCATTAATTGCATTAAATTAGTTAAGCCGTTGAATTATAACGATTCTTAAAAAAAGTGCTTTTTGTAACTTTTCAAATTTTTTTTTGCGAATAACTTGAAAACCCCAAAATTTTGCAAAGAAACTTTCTGGACTACAATTTTTTCGCGTAGAGCTACCGATTGAAGTACAAATCATCAAAATATAAGGCAACATTTTTTTTTGCTGATTTGAAATATTTTGTCCCGTGTGTAAAATTTTGTTACGATCGGCTTATTCGTTTATGAGCCAAGTGTGTCCATACATAGGTACATAATTTGAATTTTATACATATAGATAGACTAGTATTTAGTGTTTATGTTTACGATGAAATATTGAATAAAAGTTAATTAAAGTTTGTTAATTTATGAATTAAATGACAAAAAAAAAAATATTTCAAAACAGTTGATCTAATGAAATTTAATCAAAGCTAATCGAGAAATCTAATTGATTTTTTTTATTAGTTTTGATTAGTTTCGATTAGATATGCTAAACATACATACAAATACATATATCAATTTTTACTCAAGTTATTGTGTACACGGCCAGACGGACGGGCATGCCTGAATCAATTCCTCTTTTCAACCTAATTACTTTCAGATATATGTAACTCTATATCTATCTGGACTATTTTGCGCTGTTACGTAGTACTGTTATGTGAACAAAATTAGAATACCCCTGCGGGTTAGGGGTTTATGAAGAATATGCCCGAGGTAGGCAGATATCAACAAATAATTGATTGGGGAAGCATTATTATGCGAGTAGAATCCAAATAAACCATTTTAAAAATTTGTGTGTGTCTGTCTGTCTGTCCGTATGTTTGTGGCCGTATCACTCTGAAAGTAATGAATGGAATTGAATGAAACTTTTTTCGTTACTCTGCTCGACGCTCAACTTAAAATTTAAGATATTACTTTTTTCGATATCTCAACCGGTTTTTGATGACGCTCAACTTAAAGTTTAAGATATTATTTTTTGCGATATCTCAACGGGGTTTTAGGGTTATCGCCCAATATGTAGACCAGGGGTGACCAAAAATTTCTTAGTACAATATGGGTGTCAAACGAAAGGTGTCAATGAGTGCTGTAATATGCGATGTGATTCATTGAAATATCTGAAATGGATATCTTGAAATTTCTATAGCTCGACCAGTTTCGGAGGTATCGACGATTATTTCCACAAAAATGTGTTAGTTTGGGTAAAACTTCAAATGTTGTGTATAAAGAAATTCTATAATTTATGTTCTTTATATTGGAAAAATAAATGGCTTTAGGGTCGTTTTTTATTAAACTTTAAGCTTAATAAGTCCTAAGCAGACAAACTTTAAAGCTTACATGACAACTCGACCCTTAAGTGCTGAACTCCAGTCTTTTTGTTGGATTTTATTCTTTGCTAACCCAGCTGCATAAAAAACAGAAATTATACGCATACGAAGTCGCGGGCACCAGCTAGTAGGTGAATATAATCCACTTCGACCCCGGCAACTGCGTCAACGAAATCTTTCCCGAGACAGTCAGGCTAATACCACAATGAGCTATTCACCGGAACGTACCGATTCATATCCGACAAAGGATCGCCAACATCAGTACACTACCGTCTAGTTTGTCACGTAACTTTTTATTAGTGGATCTTCTGACTAGGCAGGGCGAATTACTGCTACCACAACAACAACAACAACAACAACCTATCTACTAGTACTAATACGCTGGGTATAAAAACCAAAATGCTTTTACATCTGTATCAGAAGGTGATGTAATCGCTCCGATCGTCGACGATGTTAATCTATGACTTCAGGTGCGACTATTTCTTTCTTTGAATGCCAATCAAGCCCTAACAAAATGAGGCAACTGTGCTTCACTTAAAGCTTCACCAATTGCATGGTGCTTCTTAAAGGAATTAGTTCATACAAATATTACAGTTTCTTGGAAAACACTTGGTATAAGTGATTCGAAATTTTTGGAAAAAACACTAATTTGACACTCCTGATCTGAAAATATATAAAAGATGTCGCTTATAATTTAATTCAATCTTTTGATTACTCTTATTTTCATTTAGATTGTATACTTATCTGCCTTCTTGAACACCACAATGTATGTATGTATGTATAGATGGATTAAAACACGCCATCGCATAGTAAACACAACAATTGGAGTCTGTGTTTACTTTACATTTTTATTTATGTCAACCGCATTGTTTACCAAAATGTTGCTGGTCACGTTTGCGCAATTTACGCTCTAAAAACAATTAGCACTCATCAAAAGAGCAACAACAGAAAAACCAACAACATCACAAAACTAAAAAAGACTGAAGGAAATGTTGCCAACAGCATAAACTTGTCAACTGAGAACGCACACACACATAGTCGCGTAATGTCCTTCTATGTATTGTTGTATGTATTGGCCACTGTTTTCGACTGAACTTATTCTTTGTCAGCATTTAGTCGCCAGTTGTCAACGCCACCACAACAAAACTTAGTAAAAGATAAGTTACATATACCTTATATCGGTTGGGACACATGTCTCTACTAGCATACTGTTTGTCCCCCAGTTTTAATATCCTGTTTTAGCTCTACGTGTTATTTTTGTTTACCTTGCGCGCGACAGTGTCAGTTGCCGTACGGAGAAAGACGAGAATGTGAGAGAGCCTTTAGGCATGTAAACAAACGCTGGAATTTATAATTTTTGTCCAAACAGACATGAGGAGTATCTAGAACGCCGAAAGTGAGTAAATTTAATGCTTAAAGCAAAAAGATGTCTTCAAATATTTGTCTGTGTTGAAACTAAGTTTATCTATAACGATGGTAATACCCGACCTGCCACTTTCTCCACATTGTCCTCCTAGCCTAAGTCGACTTAAGAAATTAGACCAGTTGAAATTTTTGCTGGCGAATTTTTGTAACAAAACTGTTTTATAACTAAGGCAAACGTATTGGATTTAATTGTTTGTAAAGAAAGTAAAAAAATACCAATAAAAGTCTTGAAAAATGTCTCGATGTTGCTATTCAAAATCACCAGCAAAAATTTCAACTGGTCTAATTTCTTAAGTCGACTGAGGCTGCTATTGCTTATCACCACAGAAATATCAACACCTGATAGGGATAAAATAAGTACCATACTCAGTTTATCTTCACAAGTACAGGAATTTATAGAACTCACATAAAAATTCAAGTTGCATTGTGATGGAGCATTCACAGTACATAAAACTACCCTATAGGGTGGGCACGTAGCTCCCTTCCCCACCCCTAAATCCGCCACTGGATTCAAAAAAGCTTTTCGGCGTCAATTCTATGAATTTGATAAGGCTCAATACACTGTACAACCCACCGAGTTTCTTGACGGTTTCTGAAGCGTTTGGGTGTTCTGCATCCGAATCTGAAGTCAGATTTTTCGGGAAACCCCAGGCTTTTTTCACAGGGGGCTTCATAAAAAGATCGGAAGTTGTAAAAATATTTATAATTTAACAATTTTTCTGTGGTAAAGGAACCTTTTTATACCCAGCGTACTAGTACTATTACAAGGGTATTATAATTTCATCCACATAACGGTACTACGTAAGGGCACAAAATAATTGAGATAGATATAGAGTCCCATATATGAAAGTTGTTAGGTTGAAAAAAAAGTTCATTAAGGCATGTCCGTCCGTCCATATTTTTATTTCGAAAACTTCGAAAATCACCCAAATTGAAATAATTCGGTAACACAAATGACTAAAGTGATATAATTTTATAGATGAATATAATGATTTTTTGATAAATTTTTTAGAGTGGGCGTGGCAGCGCCCACTTTTAAGGGAGGCATTATAGAAAATTCGACTTGTCGTAACTTTTAAACTGATTTCAGTAGAACGATGAAATTTGGCACAAAGCATACTAGTATCATTGGGAGTATACCTGATGAAATCGGATAAAATAGCCTTCCAAACACGCCCACTTTCGATATCGAAAACTTCGAAAATCACATAAATTGACATAATTCGGTAACGGAAATGGCTAAACTGATATAATTTGTTAGGATGAATCCCCTAGACATTCTATTACGATTTATTGATAATTTTTTTATAAGTAGGCGTGGAACCACCCACTTTTCAGGGGGCATATTTGAAAATTTCACGGGTCATAACTTTTCAACTGATAACGGTAGAACGATGAAACTTGGTACAAGGTATACCAGCATCTTAGGAGTATACCTGATGCAATTGGACGAAATTGCTTCCCAACCACGCCCACTTCCGAAATGGAAAATTTCGAAAATCATATGAAAACTACCGCTGGATATTTAGTGTTCCGTTTAGCCGAACCTAGACTTCCTTACTTGTTTTTGCAGTAGATGTGCTTTATATATTTGTAGATAAAATCTTATTAATGTTTTCAAAGGGAAATCACATATTATTGAGAAGATTTTCTTTTTAATATTTCAAATTAAAAAAAAAATGATATTGCCTTCACCGAAAATCGAACTTACAATTTTTGGAATGCTCAACCCAACTGTTTACCATCAGGCCATCGGGTACTTATACTTGCCAGCGTCTTATCACTGATATGTGTATAGTTTTCAGAAGATGCGCTTCATATATTTGTAGAGAAAATCTTATTAATGTTTTCAAAGAAAAATCTTCGAAAATTAAGAAGTTTTCTTCCAAATAATGCATACAAAAAGAAATCGCGAAAAAATAACAAGAAATGCATTTAATTTTATCAAATCATGGAGATTTCCATATAGTTTCTTCTTCGTTTGCAGCGTTTCGTCTACCCCTTTGCCCAAAAAACTGTTCATGAAGACAATCTTTTTAACACTTATCCTGTATTCAAAAAAAGTAACGCACGTGACATAAGTGGGTCATTTTTTCCCAATGGACTAATGAATAGTTTTTGATTTCATTTCAAGCTTTCAAGTACTTTTTTAGCTTGAAAATAATAAAATTTTATTAAATAAGTACAAAAACATCTTATTAGGGCTATTTTGAGCAACTAGTACATATACACTTGCTCCTTTTACTATTGGGCAATTTTGACCCATTTATACAATATACGCTATTATTTTTGCCCAGTCTATCCTGTAGATGAAACATTTATACAGGATAAGTGTTAATTTTATTAGGCATTTTTGGCTCTGTGTGAATTCAAGATACATGAAACAAATCTTAATGGCTAAAGTCATCGCCATCTGCTACTTGGTATTTTATTAAGAAGTAGGAACGTATCAAAGTTTCCATAATGTTTTATGAACGCATATTTGATGGCCAATAATATGCAATTTTTTTAGAAAACGGTAAACGGTTCGTTTTTTTTTTCTATTAACATATTATATGAAAATATTGACCCTTGTTGCTTGGTTTAAAAAATTTCTAGTATTGAAATTCTACGAAATCGCTCATAACATTAAAAGCAAACATCAACACAAAAGCAAACAACTCATCACACTTCAAACTTAGTTACTGTGCTAGCCGCGCGTTCCAAGGGTATCTAGTCTAGTGTAAATATCATTAAAAAGCAAACAATAAATAAAACCAGCGTAACACAACAGTTATTAAAAAAAAAAACAACAAGAAGAAAGCTTCATTGGCGAAAGCAAAGAATGAAAAATAAATCAAATAACTAAGCGGAGCCAAATAAAACGTAAACAAAATGTCAGGAAACACACCTAAATTGAATCAGTTGCTTAGCTGGCAGTTTGCCTACTATTTATCAGAGCCTTTTGGACTACTTAGAACAGCCTACGCTACTCGGCAGGTAGAGTGGTGCAACTGTCAATGTTGAAAATGTTACCAGCAACCACTTATCAAACATACAATGCATACTTTTAACTTTTAACGCGCACAAACTCAAGCTAGCACAAATGATCATACATAACAAAAACAAAAATAAATTCCTAAAAGTATCTATCTGCATGCATAGATATGCGCGTTAGTACATTACGTGGGGTATACACTACGTATGAGTAACTTTGCATTGCAATAACTAGCGTGTATGGATATGTAAACATATACGTATGTTTGTAAGAGTGGAACTTCAAGGTAATATCACGCACATACACACACATACCCAGATATACTGCATTTAACTATGTTGACTATGAATTGCGCTTGATTTTGTACATGTTTGCCTTACCCACCGACAATAATATCCTTGGGAAATGCCCTTTTCAAGGATATAAGCGTCATGAAGGGAAAATTTGTAAAGAAAAAATAAATGCCACTCAGTAAAGCTCATAGATAGATTTTTATTTTTAAACTGTTCCCTGTATGTGATTGTGTGGGTATATGTATGTAGCTACAAATAGACTAACGTACGGAAATAGTAATGGGAAGTAAAAATAGAAATTTGCACTCGCTTCCATATAGAAAACTCTTACACATACACAAACTGCAAGCAACCATAAAATATATCGGCACATTAGCCCGAGTGCATATGTGAATGTGTGTCTCAGAAGGAATTAATATATACGTAACCCATATTCTAAAAATAGAATTTGCGGCGACTCTTGGCGGTGACGTTGTGCCGGAATTATCGATTGATATAAATGCAGGGCTGGTAGGAAAAATGTAAATGAATGAGATCAAATGAGATGAGATGAAATGAGATGAGATGAGATGAGATGAGATGATATGAGATGAGATGAGATGAGATGAGATGAGATGAGATGAGATGAGATGAGATGAGATGAGATGAGATGAGATGAGATGAGATGAGATGAGATGAGATGAGATATTTATTTATTTTATTTTATTTTATTTTATTTTATTTTATTTTATTTTATTTTATTTTATTTTATTTTATTTTATTTTATTTTATTTTATTTTATTTTATTTTATTTTATTTTATTTTATTTTATTTTATTTTATTTTATTTTATTTTATTTTATTTTATTTTATTTTATTTTATTTTATTTTATTTTATTTTATTTTATTTTATTTTATTTTATTTTATTTTATTTTATTTTATTTTATTTTATTTTATTTTATTTTATTTTATTTTATTTTATTTTATTTTATTTTATTTTATTTTATTTTATTTTATTTTATTTTATTTTATTTTATTTTATTTTATTTTATTTTATTTTATTTTATTTTATTTTATTTTATTTTATTTTATTTTATTTTATTTTATTTTATTTTATTTTATTTTATTTTATTTTATTTTATTTTATTTTATTTTATTTTATTTTATTTTATTTTATTTTATTTTATTTTATTTTATTTTATTTTATTTTATTTTATTTTATTTTATTTTATTTTATTTTATTTTATTTTATTTTATTTTATTTTATTTTATTTTATTTTATTTTATTTTATTTTATTTTATTTTATTTTATTTTATTTTATTTTATTTTATTTTATTTTATTTCATTTTATTTTATTTTATTTTATTTTATTTTGTTTTATTTTATTTTATTTTATTTTATTTTATTTTATTTTATTTTATTTTATTTTATTTTATTTTATTTTATTTTATTTTCTTTTATTTTATTTTATTTTATTTTATTTTATTTTATTTTATTTTATTTTATTTTATTTTATTTTATTTTATTTTATTTTATTTTATTTTATTTTATTTTATTTTATTTTATTTTATTTTATTTTATTTTATTTTATTTTATTTTATTTTATTTTATTTTATTTTATTTTATTTTATTTTATTTTATTTTATTTTATTTTATTTTATTTTATTTTATTTTATTTTATTTTATTTTATTTTATTTTATTTTATTTTATTTTATTTTATTTTATTTTATTTTATTTTATTTTATTTTATTTCACTTTATTTTATTTGCTTACTTTTACTTCATATTTTTTTATTTTCAGGGTAATTATATAAATATTCTCCCGAAATTTTTCTCCCTAGGAATTTTGTATTATTTTGCAAAAATTCCCTTAATTCTTTTCTCAAGGGAAAGTTTCAAGTATTGGAAATCATCTGTTGTGGCAATTGACATGGTATTGCGAATTTAAAATTTAATTTAACTCATTAAATTAGTAAATAATTTTTGGGAGTGGGAACAAAATCCGTGCGGAATTTTATTTAGAATTGTCCTGTTTATATTTAGGTGCTTTTATTTCTGTGGGGTAGTAAGGACTGGCTAAATTGTTGTCGGTATACAAATTATAGAAAGCACAAACATCAGAGATATCAACTGAGAGAAAAACCAAAAAAGAGCGAGATATGAAAGCAACTGGTGCTAGTAGTGCAAGGTCCAACATTGCTTTGGTAATAGTGCACATGCAATAAATTGCAACGAGAGAAGAGAGAGCTTGTGTTTGAAGCTGGCGCTAGGTCGTCGCCAGTTCGAAGGTAAAGCTAAATATAGCACACAAATTATTGTTGATGCTATTTTTAGAAATTTTAATGTACACAAACGCAAACTTACACAGAAAATGCTGAAAGTGAATAACAACTGCAGTAAAATAACAATAACAAATATAAACACAAAATTAATGTTGCTGAGCTGTACAAGTAGAAGAAGAAGAAGAGAAAGAAGAGAAAAAAATACAACAATGCTGCGCATTCAATATTAAACAAGAAAAAATACTATCACATTGGTAACGAACTCTTTGAAGGTTATATAAACGCATATGCACCCAACAACTGCCCACTAAATGGTGTATCATGAGCAACGAGGACGAAGATAAGGGCGTCGATTGCATTAAACTCGTCAAAGTACAATTGAGTTTGGTAGAGAATGTTGCACATTTTTATAAACTGGTGCATGCACGTATGAAGGGCGCCTTTCAATTGATAGCGATAGTATCGGGATGAAAAAAAGATCAAAAACGTTAAAAAAGAATTTAATTGTTACGTGATATCGCTGTGTATGTGACAAGCTGGTACAGTTGAGGGTTAACGAGCAATGGGAAAAACTCGTGCTGAGCTTTTGCGACTTTGTAAAATAACAAAAGAATTGCGAGACTGACGATGGCAAAACTTCCATATTGTGGAAACAAAATATTGCGTACTTGCTGCAAAAGGAAATTCGCTTAATGTTGCTAACGTTAAAGATATCACTTTCACTGGCAACACTATTTGTATACACACATACATACGTAGAAAGCAGCGGAGGGACGACATACTATGATCCTACAAAAATTTGTTTAATTTTTTGTTTTGGAGGCGCGCAACCTGCTATGGGTTCGCCGTGGCGTATACGTAACATTATTCGAAGGAAAATACTATATTTTGTATAGGGTTTCAATTTTCCAACCACTAGAGGTGCCGCAAACTCGAAGGCTGATCTGTTGATATCACGTCATAAATATCTGACTTTTCGTCAAATCTTTTGCACAACAGATAGGGTCGCAACTTACAATTTATTTTTAACTTATTAATGCAAACTCTTAAATTTAAAATTTTGCATCTTAAAGCAAAGGTCATCAAAGCATACACCTTTATGTTGGTAATGATTCAGCCTAAGTTATATATGTATGTGTATGCAGGTGCACAAATGTTACGATGTTATAAATTCTTATATTTTATGTCTCCCCAGGGAACAACTATATGCTCTAAAACAGAGAATAAGAAATCCAAAAGCAAATACATTCAAATATAGAAAAATCACTGTGAACAAATGCTGTCATAAAAGCAAAAGCTGTTAGTCTGTATTGTACAAATAACGGTATATCGAAAGAGAACAAGAAAAGTTTTAATATGCAAAGCAATAAGCCTAAATATGTTTGCATGCAAATATAGAGAGCTGTTAACCCAAATGCAAATAAAAAAATCCAGCTTCAGCTTACCTACTTTACAACAGCACAGTACATAAATAAATACATATGTATATTATGAGATCTTCCATGCATATTCCTAGGATGATTGGTTCCATAAAACTCACCCGGGATGTTTTTTGGCAGAGGAAAAATTGGGGCAGGATTTTAGTTTACTATATTTAATATTATTTGATGCTATTTTATTTTACTTTGATAATTTTTTTTTAATTTTGTCCTATCAACCTTTTTGTCATTTTAATTTAATTTATTTTATTTTTTGTTTATTTTATTATTTTTTTATTTTTATTTTATTTTTTTTTTTAAATCATTTTATTTTTTTTTATTTTTTTTTTTCTTTTTTTTATTTTATTTTTTTTTTATTTTTTTTTTTTATTTTATTTTAATTTATTTTATTTTATTTTATTTTATTTTATTTTTTTATTTTATTTTACTTTATTTTATTTTATTTTATTTTATTTTATTTTATTTTATTTTATTTTATTTTATTTTATTTTATTTTATTTTATTTTATTTTATTTTATTTTATTTTATTTTATTTTATTTTATTTTATTTTATTTTATTTTATTTTATTTTATTTTATTTTATTTTATTTTATTTTATTTTATTTTATTTTATTTTATTTTATTTTATTTTATTTTATTTTATTTTATTTTATTTTATTTTATTTTATTTTATTTTATTTTATTTTATTTTATTTTATTTTATTTTATTTTATTTTATTTTATTTTATTTTATTTTATTTTATTTTATTTTATTTTATTTTATTTTATTTTATTTTATTTTATTTTATTTTATTTCATTTTATTTTATTTCATTTTATTTTATTTTATTTTATTTTATTTTATTTTTTATTTTATTTTATATTATTTTGTATGACAATAAATGGTATTCCAATGCTTTAACCTTTTGAAATAATGTGGAATTCCCCTAACACATGCATCCTCATACATATGTACACCAGTGTGAGTTCGTTTATAACACAAATAGCAACATGGATTTATGTGACAAAAAGAAATTCACGAAAAATATTACGAAACATACCAGCATCGACTAAAAAGGTATTAGATATTGCAGCATAAAATGCTTAGACTACAAACAAATACAAAAAGAAAGTGACAAAAACAAAACAAAATTAGAAATAAAATAAGCAACATTTATCACTTGCATACATACACACTTGCTGCTATCTCAGCGGTGGAATTTTTAAACAAAGCCCGCTGAGTCACTGTGCTGCTGCAGCATTTGTAAATTGAATGCATTTGGGATAGCACACCGGGGCGTATGAGTTATTATTGTTTAGTGCCTGTGATTTGTAAGAGCTGACGATGAAGAGAAACACAGTCGTTAGAACATACGATCATACTTTCTATATGAGCCTTCAACTAATCCGGCACAAGTGCAGAGTTCTTTTTAGTAGCACAAGGAAGCACAGCAACTACAAAAACAAAACAAATAAGAATGTGCAAATAAATAATAAAATAAAACAATCTAGTGCAATTTCTTTCTATGAACCTGGCTGTGTGCATGTATGTTTTTTTTTTGTGTATATTTGTATGTATGTTTAGAAATCGTTCTATGACAAATTTTCTCAAATTTTGAATTCATAAAGCGCGCCTACGTTTGCAAGATTTGTGAGACAAAAATGTACGCAGGAGTTCACTTACAGTCGTAAATAATAGAGCGGCTGTGCATAAAAAGTCTATTTACCTATTCTCTCAAACTTTTTCACTTCTTTTATTATCTAAGACTATGGTATTTAAGCTATTTTAAATTTATTCGTGATTTAAAAGAAAAATGTTGAAGATCAAGAAGATGTATGATTAATTCAGAAGCGTACTGTATAAATCTTGAGTACAGCATCGCACCCACTCCTATTTCGAGAAGGGTCTGCATTGATTTTTTTGTAATCGAGTAGCAGCCGCATCCTTTGTGCTACCTTAACAATAGGCAGTCCGTGATGTTAACAGTCACTGTCACCTTAAAACTTATCAAAAGTTAGTATCAGCAAAATGTCGCCAATAAATCTGTTGAATAAACTATTTCGGCGTATTACATTTGCGAATACCAGCAATATACCCCGCGCACAACCGCATTGCCGTTTCAACCCCATGATGTAGCCAAAATTGACTTGGTTACAATGCCGCCCAAAACTTTATTGTCATTGCGGTTGTCGCAGTGGCGACTAAAACTTATGCTCGCCATTTAAAACTTTCTACTTCACAAGTATATAACTCAAAAGGATTACAACTCAAAAGGATTACACAATAGATACCATCTTCACCTCACCACTTTAGGTTAGCCAACCCTTAAAAATTTCATTCGAAAATTCCTAACTCCTCAACTGCAATCAATTGAACTGTATCGCAAATTGTGGCATGCTGGAAATAAATTGTGTTGCAGGCATATCTAATATGTAGTATACTGTTTCTTACTTGTTACTCACTTACAGTGGTTATATTGGTTGCAGAGGTAACAGCTGTTGCTACTATGACTACAAATTTGGTTTGCTGTTTAAAAGTGAACAATGAGAACAGTGTGGTGCTACTGCTTAAAGAGGATGCCCTCAAGGAGGTGTACTTTCTCCTATACTTTGGACCCTAGTCCGAGCTTCCTGCGGATCATTGAGAGATGGTGTGCTAGCAAAGGACTGTCTTTTATCCCAAACAAAACAATATTGGTGCCTTTCACGCGGCGAAAAAAGCTGTCCTTGTTAGAGCTGTCCCTAGGAGGCAGCCGCATAAGTTTTTCAACGGAGGCAAAATACCTAGGAGTAACATTGGACAAGACCCTCACATGGAATGCTCATTTGGATGCTACAATAAATAAAGCCTTTGTGTCCCAAAATGACGTATTGGTTATTTAATACAGTTGTGAAGCGAATAGTCACCTACGCTTCTCCAGTCTGGTGGCCTAAGACTGCTCAAAGAACAGCGGCAACTAAATTAAGTAAGCTGGATTGGCTGGTCTGTGTCGGTATAACAAAAGCAATGAGAACGTGCCCTGCTGATGCTTGAAGTGCAAGTTAAAAATCGGAAATATGACAAGACATATGAAGATAGTCAAGAACTTCATAAATGGTCCTTTATTGCAAGTAAAAGATGCAATAACTCCTACACTCAGGATCACGCGAAACTTTGAGGTTTCAATCGTAGAACGAGTGCTCTGGGAAACAGGAAACTCATATGCTGAATCCGATTCGGAGATTTGGTATACGGATGGATCGACGCTGGAAAATGGTAGAATGGGAGCTAGTATCTTTGGACCGAACTACAAAAAATCGTTACCAGTGGTTAGCTACCCCCACTTTCTCCAAACGTAAATCCATGCAATAGAAATCTATGGCAGAGAATGCACCCGAAGAGGACTATCCTCTAAGCGTATCTACATTATATCGGACAGTCAGGCGCCTTACGTGCCTTGCGCTCTTACACAACAACTTTAATGCTCGTTGATGAGTGCATCACAGTTCTTATTGACCTGTGGACGTTGTAGTCTACGTTATCACCTGAGTAAACTGAATTTGTCTGATACGACAATTTGCCGGTTTTGCGAACTGAGCGATGAAACGCCGGTTCACATACTCTGTGAATGCATTGCGTTAGCAAGAAGGAGAGGTTGCTACCTAGGTTGGGTCACTCTCAATCCGTTCGTGGTATGGAATAAAAAACCTGAGGAGGTGCTTAAATTTATAAAGAGCCTTCGCATACAGCGGATAGGTCACCTAATAGATCGTACTAATGGTAGCGGTGTAATAAAGCCTTATAATAATAATAATAATAATATTACTGCTTAAAAAAGTTGGTGATACGGTAGGAAATAAAATATATTATATTTGTTGGGGTCTAGCGGTTTAGTGACAAAATACTCCACAGTGCAGCATTATATACTTCCCAAATACACGCGCACACACTTTTCACATTGATAGTAGTACTTGAAACATTTTCGTGTTGCCCATTGCCAATGCTAGCAGTGATATTTGTTATTCCATTGCAGTTTTTGTAAGCACATGTTGCACTGCTATAGCATATTATCCATTCAAACTGTCTTGGTTTGGCTGTGACTTTCTTTTTGTATCCTTTCGCTTAACTGCTGCCTTGCAATATCTCGATAAGATTGCTACTTTGTGGCCAAAACACGGAGCGAAGTCTTTGAAGGTGCTGCAGGCATTCGAGTAAGAGGTTTTTGGAAGCAAAACTACAATAAAATATATCGTATGCTTTGTCAATGGAATTTATATTTGTTTAGCGAAACAAAATCCAAATTCCACTAGTTCATACTGCAGAGCTTAAAAAAGTTTTGCTGGCAATGTATTTCATTCGAGTAAAGTCTCACGAATGGTCTCTTTGTATATATGTATTCATTGTTGCCTCTGTCACTGCTTGCATGAATTCGTACGTAGCTTAGTTGTTGGCAAACAAATTGTGTTGCTTAAACAAATTAACATATTTTAATTTTATATTCCAATGGACACCACACATTGTCGCTTCGGTTGCAGATGCGAAAGTTTAAATTTTATTGTCAAACTTCTATGCACTCCTGCAACTAATTTGCTCTATAAGCAATTGCAATATTCGTACAACTGGAACAAGAATGTATGTATATTAGGGCGGGTCGATTTATTAACCGATATCGCGTCATCGATTTTACGATTATTTAGGTTTTGGGCTTAGGAAAAAAGTTCCACTACGCCTACCCCAAAAAATGATTTTCGAGCCTACGAAATTTCACTAAACAAACTTTCATTCGATTTTAAAATTTTCATGTATACCCTGACCGAAAAATCTAAAAAAAAATGGTTTTTTCGACCAACATTTTTAAAAAACTCCATTAAACAAATTTTTTCAAAAAACTGAATCAACCACCGCCTTTGGCGAATGATTTCACTTAGAACTACGCTAAAGGACATCGAAAGAAATATATAAAAAATGATTTGGAATGAAAAAGAAATGTATGAAAATTTGAAAAATAAATTTTTCGGCCAAAACAAGTCCCAAAACGCATAATTTTGAGTGAGACAGGATATATGAGACAAATACGTTTTCATCGAAAGCAAGTTTGCATGTATGCTGAAATAACTCTTAAGAAATTAAAAGCTAAAGGGTCGAATTTTTTACCAAAACACTCCCCAAAACCCAAAAAATATTTTTTTTTTCAAAAAACTGCTATCGCCAACGTTTTTAGCGGATATTTTTAAGTCGGACAGGGTATACATGAAAAATTTTAAATCAAATGAAAGTTTGTTTAGTGGGTCATGATTAAAACCAAAGTCGAAGAAAATTCAAAAAAATGAAATTTCGCAGACTCGGAAATTATTTTTGGGGGGTAGGCGTAGTGGAACTTTTTTTCCTAAGCCCATAACCTTTCGAAAAATCGATGGCGCGATATCGGTTAACTTTCGTTCATACAAATCGACCCAGCCTAATGTATATGCCTTGGGGTGTATTCTTTAAAATCGATAGTTTTGCTAACGTATTGCTTAAATTTAAATTAAAATTAAATTTAAAGAATTTAAAATATATTAATTTAAATTAAAGTAAATAAAATTGAAATAAAATAATTAACCGAAATTAAATTAAACTAAATTAAAATAAAATGAATTAAAGTAAACGAAATTAAAAAATAAAACTAAATTAAAAAAATAAATTAATTAAACTAAATAAAAATAAATTAAATCACATTTTTTTAGTCAAATTAATTTAATTTAAACTAAATTAAGAAAAAAAAAATAAATTAAATTAAATTAACAAAAAAAAAAAACAATTTAAATAAAATTTTAAATTAAATTAAATTAAATTTTCGCAACTTTGGTAAATATAGTTAAATATTAAGTTAAATTATCGTGTCCGCTTCTGTGAACGATTTCTCTCCAAAGGACATACTGTAACATATGCAAGAGTATTTACAGAAATTTATGATATGTATGCATTAACCCACATCAATTTCAGCATCATTTCCTTCCCAAAGTGGCTCATCACCAGAAATGTGTTCAAAATTAAAAATTTACAATATTTGGCTACCTACATATGTACACATCGACATATTAATATATGTTACATATCCGCAACACTCAGCCATTATTCATTCACCAATACATTCACGTAATATTTTTGTCCGTTGCGTTATGTCCCTCTTCGGCCTGTTGGTTGCGGTTTAACCGCATAGGTGTAAATAAATTTAAAAATTCCTGAAAAAATAAAAAGAAAGAGCAAAATTGTTAATTTTACCGTTGAAAATTTTGCAAAAATTTCCATTTTAAATGCACTTCACACACTAGATATGTTAATACACCACCGTTGTTGCATTGAATGCACATACACTTGTGGAAACATAAAAAGTGGGATCAGTGTTACGAGTTGTTGGTGTGAATGGATTATAAAAGGTGTCTATCTTGATGATTAACGTAGATACATATGTCTGTATGTATGTGTTCAAGTGTAAAAAATTAAGTGCACTTGGTTTACAAAATGAGGGGGCATTTAACGTTAAATGAGAGTAATTCACAATACTTTCCGTTTTATGAGTGCCTTGAAATTCTTTATTGCTGAAAAGGCATGTACTTTTTTATACGTATATTAGGGTGGCCCTACTAAAGAACTTCAATTTTCAAGATCGCAGCATAATAAAATATCTAATTTTTGGTCTCAAGCGCCTACCCGGTGTTAGTGTGTGTAATTGGGAGGGTCGGCTTCAAAGCGCCCAAACGAAAAGGAAAATCGTATTTTAGGGATCAAAATAGGATACTTTGACTATGGAAAATGTATCTAAAATGAATTCTGATGTCCCGACTCTGACTTTGAGCCATTTAGAGTGCCCCAATCGTCTTCAACTATGTGACCAACACCCGCTAATTTGGGAGGGCCGACCCATACATGGACCAAAGCAGGATTTTTCAAACTTTGACGCTCAAAGTCAAAAGACAAAAGTCGGGACATCAGGATTCGTTTTAGAGGTATGCTTCCTTCGGCAAAGTATCTAACTTTGATTCCTAAATTACGATTTTCCTAGACACTTGGGCGATTTTGAAATAATTGCTCCGTAGTGCCCAATAACTGATGGTGGGAATCATAAAAGTATAACCAGGTCTCATCTTCAGTTCTTCGCGCTTAACCGCATAAGCGATTTTGGCTGGTTTGTACCAAAGCACGCGTATCTTTTTTTGGCGGCAACTGACTTCAATTGGAAACACCAAGGGAGTTCAAGTCATCCTCCACTTGTTGTTTCCATCTCAGTCGAGGCCTCCCCCATCCTCCGCTGCCGAATTCGGGTGTCGATAAACATGACGAAAAACCTGCTGGAGCTCCTTTCTCCATTCGCATAACATGACCCAGCCAGTGGAGACTTTGAACTATGGTCAGGTCTGCGTAAAGCTCGTACAGTTCATCACTAAATTTCCTTCGATACTCGCGTTGGCATCAAGGTAAGGACCATAAATCTTCCGAAGAATTTTTCTCTCAAATACTCAGGACTGGTATAATGAAAGACTTATAAAGCGTGATCTTTGTTTATCGAGAGAGGACTTCACTTCTTAATTAATTGCCTACTTAGTCCATAGAAACACTTGTTGGCAAGAGTGATTCTCCGTTGGATTTCTAGACTGACAGTGTTAATGCTGGTTGCCAAATAGACGAACTTCCTCACAGTTTCAGATTTATAACTATCAACGCTGATTTGCCTACCAAGGCGAAGGTTCGCCGACTGTTTCTTTGGTGACAGCAGATTCTTCTTCTTGTCCTCGTTGACCGCAAGACCCACTTTTTTCGCTTCCTCATCCAGACTAGAGAAGACAAGGCTTACTCTCGCGGTTATTTGCCGTTAAGCTCTGCTGCCGAATTATCTTCTTCAGCATCAGGTTAAAAAAAATCGCACGAGAGGGAGTCGCCCGGTCTGAAGCCTCGTTTGTTTTCGAATGACTCAGATATGTCCTTCCCAATTCTGACAGAGCTGTTGGTATTGCTCGGCGACCGCCGTGGTGTAGTGGTTAAGTGTTCGGCCTTCTACACCAAGTCGTGGCGATTCGATGCCCGATGTTGGTATTGCTCAGGGTCTTTCATTCCGAAAGGGTCAACATTTCTCTATCCAAAACCGTGGAGAATTTTGAAATCGGTTGAAAATTTGTTTTTTGATACATTTTTTCAGGAAAAAATGAAAAAAAACGGGGGTTTGTCCATAAAACCAGATTTTGGGGGTGTTACAAATTTCGGTTGCTTTAAAAGTGCAAAATCACTGTTATGAGGCCATAATATGACTATGAAGGTAAAGGGGGTGATGAATCGGTGGTACAAATTAGTTTAGTTCTAAGCTAGCCTATCACTGCTCGTGGATATAAAGGGTAAACAAGTGGGTAACGATACCAACAACGTCTATGAAACAAACTGTTTTACGCCAAATATTGAAAACGTTTCGTCTCCACATATCAATGATATCAACCGCTTTACATCATCACTTTATTGCAACGTACTGATTAAATGTTATTTATTTCCATGCACATGCGCACAAATGCTCTCATATTATGATACGCTGCGATAAAATGGCAAAACTCTAATTGAAATGCAAATCCGATTTCTCTACGTAAATGATAACTACCTTGACGCTGCTAACGGCAACTTATGTGATAAATGCAAATGTTGTAAATTAAACTGCTATCTGCTGTTGGCTGTTTCATTATGTGATTTTCCAATGTCACATCAATACATGCGCAATAAACTGATATCGAATGGGTTGGGATTGTAATCATTTTACGAGGAGCAGCCAAACTGGATGGCGTGAAAACGTATATGCGTATGCGTCGGGTGCCCAATCATCTGCAGGTGAAAGTCATTAAATGGTTCGATTACCTGTGGCTCACTCAAAAATGTTCCGATGAAGAGCGAGCTGTATCCTGTCTTCCTGATAAATTAAAGGTAAATTTCATTTAAGTACACGACATGCATGATACACATTCGACTGGGCAAAAAAAAAACTGTTTTTTTTTTCAAAAATTATATTGATTTTCTATTTAAGAAAGGTGAAAAAAATTACTGTAATTTTTTCAGATTTTTAAATGAAAGTCTAGAGGTCTATCATCGCTAGTTTAGATTTTAGAGACTTAAACTCATATTTGGTATAAAAACGGCAAACCATTGTTGTAAAACACCATTTACCTGAACATATTTTTGTAGGAAATTGAATTCCCTACAAAAGCTGCCAAGACTGAAATTTTCTCAGACTAGCCGTATTTCTAGTATTCTAGCCTCAAACCTTGTCATGTTTTTGGGTTCCCCGGTTTTGGAATAAAGTAAAACATACGGGTCATTCCATAAGAAATTTAGCACTCCAATTTAAAAATGCCTACTATATTTTTTTTTCTGCTGAGAATGGAAAATAAGTCGACCCCTATTTTTTTATTTCACCAATAATGGTAAATTTTTTGAATTATGAATTTTTGAATTTTAGGCATTTTGAAAATTGGAGTTTTTCATTGCTTTCTAGTTCGTGAACCAATTCACGGAATATGATCACCTAATAGTCGGAGACTGGCCTAATAGTCGGAGAGCCGACAAAGGGGCGACCTTACCGGAACGAGTAAGAAAATGAAATGCACTTTATATGATAGTTCGTAACGTAAATAATACTTTGTGCATGGGTAGGCGGCCACCGTGGTGTAGCAGTTAAGTGTTCGGCCTTCTAAACCAAGTCGTGGCGGTTCGATGCCAAATAACGATGCAAAGTAACATCAAAAATTAATTAGAAAAACAATTTTTCTAAACGGGGTCGCCCCTCGGCAGTAGTTTGCAAACTCGCCGGGTGTATTTCTGCCACGAGAAGCTTCTCAGCAAAAAATTAATTTGCTTTGCAAGTGCCGTTCGGAGTCGGCAAAAAACTGTAGGTCCCGCCAACTTGTAGGAAAAACTCAAAAGCAACACACCACAAGTTGGAAAAAGAAGCTCGGCTAAAAATCTCGTTAGAGGTTATGATAACCTGTTGGTATATCGCCGCCATTAGTTAGTAGTTAGCATGGGTTACCTAAGGAAATCCGGTCAAGGGTATTTTTAAATAATTTTTGAAAAGTGCATTTTTTTAGGTCACCTTCACCGAACGAGTAAGAGAATGAAATGTATAACGTAGTAATGGAAATTTCATTGCGAATCCGATGGAAAAGGGTTGCCTTCCAAATTCCGGTCAAGGATTAAGGTTGCCTAGCTACCTAACTTTTTTTCCAAATATTAATAAAAAAAATTTTATTGCGTTTTTAAGGAAAATATCGCTAATTTTTTTGGTAATTTTTTCATAATTTTCCTAACGCTATGGCGGCAGCAGAACACAACATATCGTCCCAAAAAATTAGTTTTAAGCTCATGGGAATGTCCTCTATCAAATGCAAAAAAAATTCTCGGATATCTCAAAAGTAAAATTAATGTACTAGGGTATTAAAACTCTCAAAAAAAAAAATTTTTTTGAATGCACTCACTTTAAAGCTAGCCAACACTAATCCTTGACCGGGATTTGGAAGGCAACCCTATTCCATCGGATTCGCAATGAAATTTCCTTTACTACGTTATACATTTCATTCTCTTACTCGTTCGGTGAAGGTGACCTCAAAAAATGCACTTTTCAAAAATTATTTAAAAATACCCTTGACCGGATTTCCTTAGGCAACCCATGCACAAAGTATTATTTACGTTACGAACTATCATATAAAGTGCGTTTCATTTTCTTACTTGTTCGGGTAAGGTCGGCTCTTAGACTATAATGAATGTTAGATCTATCTAAAAAAAAAACCCTAAAATTCAAAATTAATCTTTTTTTTTAATTTTTTACAAAATTTTTATAAACAATTTGTAATTGAGGAAAAAGGGTATAATTGAATTTCGTTTTTTTATTTAATCATAAATTGGTCTTTTAATAATTTTCTGTAAAAATTTCAGAGTGGTCATTTAAACGGTTGTTGGGTTGTACGAAGTTATGTATAACGTAACAACCTTTATACTAACATTCATTAGGCCAGTCCTAAAAAATTCAATTTTCAAAATGCCTAAAATTCAAAAATTCATAATTCAAAAAATTGACTACTATGCGTGAAATAAAAAAATAGGGGTCGACTTATTTTCCATTCTCAGCAGAAAAAAAATATTGTGGGCATTTTTAAATTTTAATGCTAAATTTCATATGGAATGACCCATAGTTTCTAAGGGAAATTGGCTGAAAGTCAATATACTTAAAAAAAAAACGGAATTTTTTTTCTGGCCCAGTCTAATACACAAACAAATGGGTTTTCTTGGTACATTGAATCGAGAGGTATGTAGAGTACTTTTATCTGCCACACAATCATTTACATATATTAGAATGGTACCTGCTAAAGTTCAGGCGACCACTGAATTAATGCTGCGGCTGAAAACTATTTCTGGGAATACCTACTTTTTTGACTAACATGTTAACGATGTGTGGGCATGGCAGGTACACATTTATGTGAGTATATTGATACATAGCGAAGGGTACGGTATCCTTTTTCGCGAACTTATCGTAAGCGATAAAATACAAATTTTACACGAGAGCATTTTTTTTTTGTTTTTATTACTGTATGGATTGTATGGGATACGAAAAAAAGGAAAGCTGTTATTTCGGCTAAACTATAAAACAAATTTCCATCAAAAAGTAAAGTTAAAAAAAAAATGGTCCATTGGACATGCACTTTCTGATAGTTCCATTTTCTCCCCTTGTACAGTTAAATTTGCCCATAAACGAATAGTCTCTTTAGAGGTTACACGCAGCGTTTTTTTGTTGGGTATGCCTTGGGACATCGGCACAGTTGCATTCCAGTTTTGTAGCAATATTTTAGGCAGCTTTAAATTTCTGAAAGCTGTTTTCTCCTTAAATTATTAACTGAATTATTTTCTGCTATTATTTTAACTTCCTTTCATACATATTTAAGATACTTGTATTAAGTATCTTTCAGCTGCATTCATTTACTCAAGTTATTTTAATATAATGTTTTATACATATATTTGCAGGCTGAAATAGCAATTAACGTCCATTTAGATACACTTAAGCGAGTTGAAATTTTCCAAAATACCGAAGCGGGTTTCCTATGCGAATTGGTGCTACGTCTGAGGCCGGTACTTTTCTCACCCGGTGATTATATATGTCGAAAGGGTAAGTTTACTAAAAAAGAAGATGGATTTTTTTATATTAAATTTAAGTTATCAATGTTTCCTGTTTTATATTATAACAACAAACTTATGGTCCAGATCGTCTAAGTTCTTCTTTATTGGAAGTTTAGGGTTAATACGGTCACTCGCTGCTCATGGCCGGATATAAAAGAGTTACAGATTTGATGCCTAACTACCACTTTTTCGGCCTTTTTATAGAAGTTACATAATTTTCTTTTTTGATGAAGCAAAACCAGTTAGGGAAAATGAGGGTGTGAATGAAATTCGACCATTTTATGGGGACCATATATTTCAGGTCAGTTTAGCAGAAATGGTCCAAAGACCGTTTGCGACCACCAAAACTTTCAAGTGTCAATAAAACAGAATCCAGCTGTTGAGAAAAAGTGTATGAAGCATACTTCCACGAAAATACTATGTAGTACACCTTGCTGCAAAGAAGTTCTTGCACTGTGTAATTGATCAAAATTTGTTTTGAAGATATTGTAGAAACCAAGAGCTTTTTGTATTTAAAAAGGGTTTAAAAAATCAAATTTTCAGTGGCCCTAGAAATGATGTATTCAAACTTCATAATATGCCAATGTAGATTAAATCTTTTATATCTCTTAAAAATTCCATATATCCTAAAACCGGCGTTATAACTAGACCAGCGTCAAAATGTCTCGACATCTCTAAACATATTATATTGAATACTAGCAGAGAAAAGAAGCAATAATTTTCATGATATGGTTTTTTATTTAGAAGAAAGTTTTTAGACAAAAACTGTAAAAAATTTACAAAGTCATAAATCAAAATTCACATATAGATATTAACAATTACTACAATCTAAGTTAACCTCAAAGTTTCAAAACTTAGTGAGTATCAGCCGCCTGCTTACATAGATGCTCTTTTCGCAATCTTTTCCAAGCGAGACTTTTGTGATCGTTTAACTGATTTGGCACTTTGAGCGCATTTGGCGGTAATGCAACGGCGAACTTCACCGTCGGAGCAACTCAACTTTTTAACGATGCAAGTAATGATGTCAAAAACTTTCTCTGTATTCAATTGACCCTTAGGTGGGCGTTCACGACCAATAAAAGCATGTGAAGGTTTTCCACTTAGAGTATGTGAAGCAAGGATCTCTCTGGAAAAGATGGTAAGCAATAAATCACGAGTTGCGGTCGATACAGATCTCCAATCGATGTTATCAAATTTTGTCTTCGGAATTTGTGTGCCATTCGGACCAATCGTTATGTATGCATCATTACTGTTTCGAACTTGCGATTGATGGTGAAGCTGATGTATTGGTGGTGTTAGTAGATGTGATTCATCACCCATTGTATTAGATCCCCGTAGAGAGAGATTTAGTGGCTCCGTTTGAACAGGTATCAACGTTGTAATATCCATTGGCTCTTCATCATCCGAGTTTAGTAGTGATGGTGACCCAAACATCGGCATCTGGAAGTGTTGATCTTGGAAAGTATGTTTCTGCATATTCTCAAGTTGATAAGAAGTGGAGTTCTCGGAAAACTGATGTTCTTCAAAAAATTTTGGTGATTGCGGTGGGGATGATTGATGCTGAACATTTTCGCTTTTCATATCCTTCAGTTGTCCCAATCCATTATTTTCTACATTGCAGATTAAACTCCATGCTTCGTATAGATCCATTTCTATCCTGGCAGTATGATTTTAATATTATGTGTTGAGCTTGCTGTAAATTCTGAAAGTAGAATGATGCGATAGTGCTATGACCATCAGGTCTTATATCCAAAGCAGGTACTCAGATTTGGTATTTTCAAAGTTAATAATTTGCGATCGTTAGAGCAGGTAGCTAAGGTTGTATGGATACTTTTAAAAAATTTAGGCGAATACTAATTTCGATTCAAAGGTGGGGAAGATAAGTAGTCAACCGCTATGCTGTTGCTGACTTTTTTAACGGTTAAGTGCTAATATTAAGATAAAATAGAAGCAAACCAAAAAGAGATAATAGACACGTGTTTAGCAATGGCGTGCCTAACTGTTTTAACCAAGGCAAACCCTAGTCATTATAACACCAAAGAAAAGCACTACCGTAGGATCTTTAGTGATTGACTGTACTGGCTTAGCTTGCTTCTAATGAAGTAAAGATATATTCTTAGGTTTCGGCGTCAAAGACAGAACTCATATTTATAAAACGTATAACTAAATTAGGGTAAGACTTGAAAAGTTTTGTCGTTACATATCCGCCCACATAACCAATTTAATGTGACTATCTACTGAAAAGCTCACAGAAAAAAATCTATTCAGGGTCATTTATTGTAATCACATGTATTTTCAGTCTTCTAGTTTCACAAATAAGCTGTTAGAATAGACAACAAGTACCTGCTATCAATTTAACGCTAACTTTACCTACCCAAAAGGATATCAAAGTAATCCTAAAATAAACCTAAAATGATCCCAAAAAGACCCTTAAATGTTCCCGAATTGATCCGAAAATGAATCCAAAAATGATCCCAAAATTTACCTGACTATAAAAGTCGCCAAAAATCGAAATTTTTCTGACATCTTTAAACTGTGGCGACCGCCGTGGTGTAGCGGTTAAGTGTTCGCCCTTCTACACCAAGTCGTGGCGGTTCGATGCCCGGCAAAAGTAACATCACAAATTATTTAGAAAAACAATTTTTCTAAACGGGGTCGCCCCTCGGCAGTAGTTTGGCAAACTCTCCGAGTGTATTTCTGCCATGAGAAGCTTCTTAGCAAACAATTCATTTGCTTTGCAAGTGCCGTTTGGAGTCGGCAAAAAACTGTAGGTCCCGCCAACTTGTAGGAAACTAAAAAGCAACACACCACAAGTTGGAAAGAGAAGCTCGGCTAAAAATCTCGTTAGAGGTTATGATAACCTGTTGGTATATCGCCGCCATTAGGTTTTTTTTTGAAACCGTAGATTGGTTTCTGAGAGGTTGTTGTTAATTATATTGAGAAGAGCTTAAGAGTTTGTGTTTGTAACTTTACCGTCAGGTTTTATATTTGTTTGCAAGAGCTATTGCAAAACACTAGAAAAATAATACTCAACATTAATATATAAGATGTAGAAACAATGAATGATGTGTTAAATTCGCGCGAATTCAGAGAAGCAAATGTTTGCTGCCAACAAAACAACTCAAACTCGGACACTTCCCAACTGCAATGAATGCAAGCACTTGCATAGTTGTGTGTACCTACATCAGCGATGCTCAAACGCATACTACCAAACTGTGCGATTGTGTTTAAGTATGAGAGAGCTTCTTACTACACCCAAAAAAATTCGAAATACCAAATTAACAAAAATTTTGTATTAAAAAAATAAATAAAAATTAAAACGATATTAGTAAAGTATTAAGGTAACAAAATGCATTTTTTGAATACAAATTTATAAGAAAAAAAAAAATTATGAAAAAAATGTAGAGAACAACTAGAAAAAAAATTTTAAAAAAAATTAGGCAATTTTATTAATGGCTTAAGATTAGTATCTTATAGTAAAATTCAACTAGCTACAAAACTGCGTAATCGAGAAAAGTCTAAAAACTTCATGCCAGAAGTTTCAAGTTTTGCCGAAAACTTGGCGAATTTTCCTAAACTTTGGCAAGCTTTTTAACTTTAATTTATTTCTGTTGCAGATTTGGCCATTTTTGAAATTAAAATTATTGAAAACACGTAAATAAGTAAATATTTTAAGAATAAAACTACTTTCATGCGTAGCAGTCAAAGATCGTTGATTAAGTGATTCGCAAACACATTTTAATTTTCCACAATGTATAGAGAGCGCTTGACTTGTACGTGTGAGCAAATCTATGAGATAAATAAAGTCGGCCCGCGGGTAATGATCGTCACTGACCTACATACACACATAACAGCGGCTCTATAAAGTGAATGCGGGTTTAGCACTTGTAGTGGTGTGACTTTCAAATCATATTATAATATTTTTTGGTTTATTGGCGCACACCCTTTTCGGCGAGACCTATCGATACATATCAAATTGTATATACCTTAGAATTGTGGTTATTGCAAAAAAGGGAGAAAACTTTTAAGCATTGCGCATTATATATAATAGATAGGATTAAAGTTACTAGAGTTCGCTCAGTGGTAGAAATTCAACCACAAAATCTTATTTTATTTTCCTACCTTTTTGCTGTTTCTTAAATTTGCCATTCTTTTCATATTTTTTATATTTTAGATTTCTATACATTCCTGTATAGTTGATAATTATTTATTCTTCTTAGGTAGTCTTCATACGTATTTCTTTCCTTTCATTTCCTTTGCCTTTATTTCCTTTCCTTTCCTCTCCTTTCATCTCATTTTATTTCTTTAGCTTTTATTTCCTTTCCAACAAGACCTCTCGATACATATCAAATATTTGGTTTTACCCATTTAGCGTACCTGAATTTCAGCGCTTAGAGCTAAAAGCAATTATCCTTGGCTTAGCTGTGCTATATCTAGGTAACATCAAGCGAAAATTATTAACAATGAAAATATTCATAGATATACCCAATCTGAGTACCTGCATTGGGTATAAAGTTGATGGACATCGATCCATCAGATCATTCTACTATCGGAACTCATAGCAAGCAAAACACATCTTATTAAAAGCATACCTACTACAAGCATAAAATGGATCTCTACACGGCATTGTGTATAATCTTTAATGTAGAAAATAACGGATTGGGACAACTGAAGGATATGAAAAGCGAAAATGTTCAGCATCAATCATCCCGATCGCAATCCCCCAATTTTTCCGAAGAGCATCAGTTTCCCGAGAACTCAAGTTCGAATTCATATCAACAAGAGAATGCGGAGCAACACCTCCAGATGCCGATGTATGGGGCACCATCACTAAACTCGGATAATGAAGAGCCAATGGATCTTACAATGTTGATACCTGTTCAAACGGAGCCGCTAAATCTGTCTGTACGGGGATCTAATACAATGATTAATGAATCACAACAAATAACACCACCAATACATCAGCTTCACCGTCAATCGCAAGTTCGAAACAGTAATGATGCATACATAACGATTGGTCCGAATGGCACACAAATTCCGAAGACAAAATTTGATGACATCGATTGGAGATCTGTATCGACCGCAACTCGTGATTTATTGCTTACCATCTTTTCCAGAGAGATTCTTGCTTCACATACTCTAAGTGGACAACCCTCGCCTGCTTTTCTGGGTCGTGAACGCCCACTTAAGAGTCAATTGAATACAGAGAAAGTGTGCGATTTGATTACTTGCATCGTTGGAAAGTTGAATTGCACCGACCGTGAAGTTCGCCGTTGCATTACCGCCAAATGCGCTCAAAGTGCAAAATCAGTTAAACGCTCACAAAAGCCTCGCTCGCAAAAGATTGCGAAAAGAGCATCTATTTAAGCAGGCGGCTAATACTCACTAAGTTTTGAAACTTTGAGGTTAACTTAGATTGTAGTAATTATTAATATTTATATGTCAATTTTTATTTATGACTTTATAATTTTTGTAAATGCAGAATTTTGACTACCAACTTTTTTCCAAATAAAAAAACGATATCAAACAAATTATTGCTCTTTTTCTTTGCTAGTATTCAATATAATATGTTTATGGCTTACAACATGTTTCAGAAGGAGCTGTACAACAGTCAAAATCGGGTTCTAAAGCTTTTTGGAATGCAGAATCCAAATCTGAAGTCAGAATGTCACATTATGTATGTAGGTGTAAGAATAACAATGATAAATAAAACAAGTAAGGAAGTTTAAGTTCGGGTAAAACATTACATCCCCGCGGTGCCAGATTTCATTATTCTACTATAATCAGTTTTAAAGTCATAAGCAAACGAATTTTCGAAAATTCCCCCTTAAATTTTAAAATTTTAACAGAAAATCACAATAGACCAGGAGGTATTACCTAGGAAAGTATACTATTTTTACATTTACCTTACCGATTTACATATGTCAATTTATGTGATTTTTGAAATTTTCCATATCGAAAGTGTGCGTGGTCGAGAAGCGAGTAATACCTTGTGCCAAATATCATGGTTCTATCCTAATCAGTTTAAAAGTTATGAAAAGTCGAATTTTCAAAAATGCCTCCCTTTAAAGTGTGGGTAAAAATTATTGGACTGGTCAAACGTTTACAAAAATTTTGAAATTGTTATTTGTGTAAAGCCAAAAGATTTCGGAAAGTAGTCCGGAAAGTTTAGATATTTTGTGTAACAAAAACTCCGGCAGAGCCAATTTTTTTGTGAAGACAATTTTTTGTGAATTAACAGACAAAAAATAATCGGAGATATTTTGTTTTCAAACTTGAAGAAATTGTTGGGTGGTTAAAGGTTATATTCAAATTAAGAGGTCGATGCCTCGGTGGACTTGGAAAATAATTTGTTTGGAAGGATTACAGTATTTAGAAAAAACCGTGGAAAAGAAAAGGTTTTCCGCAGAAAAAAAAAAAATTATTTATACGTAAATGATAAATTTCTAAGGGCGGATTTCTCGACTGCCTGCTAACGTAAAAGTTCACTTTAAATTCATTGTCAGTTTAACAGCCAGTGCACTGGGCCAAAAATTCAAAATTACTATTTTTTCAAAAATTATATCGATTTTCTTTTTAAAAAAGCTGAAAAAATTACTGTAATTTTTGAACATTTTTAAATTGAAGTCCAGTCCAGTCCAGTTCATCGCTAGTTTGGATTTTACAGACTGCTAATTTGGTATAAAAACGACAAATCATTGTTGAAAAAATACTATTTACCTGAACATATTTTTGTAAGAAATTGAGTTCGCTACAAAAACTGCAAAGACTGAAATTTTTTCAGCCTAGCCGTTTTCTAGAGTTCTAGCCTCAAACATTGGCATGTTTTTTGAATTTCCCGATTTTTGTTTGAAAATTTGCGAAACATGAAAAAATCAACATCGAATAAAGCTAAATACATATTCTTAAGGGAAATTGGCTGCTGAATCCGAATTCGATATCAGAATTTAACAACGAGCTCGAGGTTCGGCCCTAACTTTGCAAAAAAGTCCAATATTATTTTGTGATGGCTTTGTTAGGTTAGAGAATAACTGCAACCTGTTAGGCTAATTCTGATCACGGATATGGATTTAGCTCGCCAAAATAATTGGAAATTAATGTATTGAGTTTACAGATCCGCCAACTTTTTTATTTTTGACAATTTTTTTAAGAAAAAATGGGAGATCGAAAAAAAATGCTAATTTTTGAGGCTAGAATACTAGTAATCGGATAGTCTGAGAGAATGTTGGTCAATGTAAATTTTGTTGGGAATTTGATTTCTTTCAAAAATATATTCAGGTAAATGGTGTTTTACAACAATGGTTTGTCGTTTTTATACCAAAAATGAAATAAAGTATGTCAAATTTAAACTAGCGATGATAGACCGCTAGACTTTAATTTAAAAATCTGAAAAAATACAGTAATTTATTACACCTTTCTTAAAAAAGAAAATCATTATAATTTTTGAAAAAAAAAAAAACGATTTTATTTGGTCCAGTCTAATATACATACATATGCACGTAGGTGAAGGTATATATTTTTATACCCAACTGTACTTGTACACAGGGTATTATAACTTTGGTGGGATAACGGTTGGTTGTACAGGTATAAAGGAATCGAGATAGATATAGAATACATATGATCAGGATCGAAAAAAATTTGATTGAGCCATGTCCCTCCGTCTGTCCGTTAATACGATAACTTGAGCAAATAATGAGATATCTTCACCAAATTCGGCGAGCGTACTTATTTGGGTTCAGAATAGATTGATATTGAAAATGGGTAAAATGGGACCATAACCACGCCCCTTTTTTCGATATCGAAAATTTCGAAAAACGTATAAAACGGGTTAATTCAATATTAGAAGCAGCTACAATGATAAAATTTGCAATATGTATTGATTTAGATGTTCTAAGGCCGATTTTATCAAATTTTTTGAAAAGGGCCGTGGCACCGACCACATATCGTCGCTCCCAATGAAGACTAACACACTTCAGTTCTCTGCGTCGAAGACTAATACACTTCAGTTTTCTGCGTGGAAGACTAACACACTTCAGTTTTCTGCGTCGAAGACTAACACACTTCACGGTGGTAGCAGCCAACGCTGAGCGATTAACATCTAACGCTACAGGCAGCAGGACTCCCGCAACGACATATCGGGCAGTTAATCGGAACAACTCGTCGTTGATAGGCAACCTCCGGGATGGGGCAAACCTCTAAGCACAGATCGTTCTGCGACCACTACAGTCAGGGATCGCTGTTTCAAAATAAACATTCCCAGCAGAGAAGACTGGGAGAGGACGGATTGGTGTCCCGAAACAAATGGTGGCACTTCCATATACACCGACGGCTCGAAGTTGGACGGCAGAGTTTGGCAGGCATGTAGAAAGGCTAGGTATGCCCTACCGACGATGCTGCAGGAGTTGCAAAGATGATGAGGAGGAGGAAACAGTGGAGCACCTCATCTGCAACTGCCCTGCTTTAAGCGGCGCGAGAACGCGCTTTTTGGGAGTTCCCGTCCTGGATAGCCTAAGCCAGATCACGGAACTGGACATAAAGGACTTGATGGCCTTCATAAAGTCATCTGAGTGGTTCGAGGACGAGTAACGGTGTCGGTTTAGGAATGTCCTTCCCGGGATTCTGCTATGTGGAAAATCCCAATAACTCAGGGATTTTCCATATGGCTGGGTCCCGGGACTGACTTTCCTTGTGTTGGTGGTATCACAACGGGCCTTTCGAAACTGGCCTAAGTGTGCCTCTGCGGAGTGTGTTAGTTTTGCCCGCATAAAACTGAAGTGTATTAGTTTTCGATGCAGAGAACTGAAGTGTGTTAGTTTTCGACGCAGAGAAAGAAATTTTCAAATTTTGACTCTTAATAACTTCATAACAGTTTATGCTAGTATAACGAAATATTGTAGAGGGCATACTATTGTTGTGTTAAATTCAGCTATAGAAAATAAACGAAATCGCTTCGCGACCACGCCTACCTTTTCATAAAAATTATATTGAAAGGAGGTGGAAATATTGAAAAGTCCATATCTAATTAACTGATACCGCTATAATAATATAATTTGGTACATACATCTTACAATATTCCAGTTTACTAACAAACATTTACTTTACTTTTCTATCTCTTCTCGTTTATGCTGCAACATCATACCATAAATGGTAATGCTTAATCCACAATGGCCGACCAAACGCACGCAACAACAACTGAATAACGTATCACCATTTTTTGCACGTCTTACTACTAATTGCTAATACGTCAATGTTGGTAACAATGATGCTTCTGGTTGGGGAAAAATTATTTAAACTACAACAACAACCTGTATGTACTACTTACACGTAAAATATCTGTCAAAAAATGATCCTGAAAATATTAACAAACAATGCATCATCGATGGAAAATAACTATGATGATGGCTATGAATATACATATATACACACATGTTGATAAATTTTCTCTGTGTGTTATACGATCATAATTGGTTAATCAACTTTGTCTAACATTTTGGTTACGTAATTTTGCTACCAAAACACTACTACTTACGTGTTTTTGTTGATCTATGTATGTATATGTATTTGCGTGTCTGTGATTGATTTGGGTGTTTTGTGTCAACTTCTTATGCCAAACACTAATGCCTATGTCCACACACAATTTCCTCAATGGAAAATGTGGCATTAATGAATGAAATGACTGGCTTTGTTTCACACCACTAAAACACAATAACCACATCCTAACCCATAACAACAAAAACAATTTCTCATTACCAACATCTCTATGCATGTCTCATATACAATAATTAATCATTTGCTCAAACCCCTCAAACGACAACTTTGGTATCGGTATTATTGCACACATTCTTCGCTTACGACAACCTGCTGCATTCATGTCTGCTATCCATTATCAATGTGTCATTGGCATGCACATCATAAACACCTGACCACCGGATGATCCCATTTCAACTACCACAAAACCAATGAAACTCTAAACAAACATGTTAACCCACCGACTTGCAAATGTCCAATCAAAATCATGTCTCTGTAACTATGGCGCTACTTTGGGCCATCAACTACTCCTGTGAATAAACCCCAAATTAATAATGCCTACACACACACACACGCGCTCGCTTACTAATCTGTTATCAATATATGTCTATAAACTCTCAGGTGAGGTTGGCAAGGAGATGTATATAGTGAATCGTGGCCGTTTACAAGTGGTTGCCGATAATGGGAAAACGGTTATGGCTTCATTGAAGGCAGGTTCCTATTTTGGCGAGATTAGTATACTTAATATGGGCACAGCAGGTAAAGAACTTGGTAAATATCAGTTTTAGTGCGCCAGGCGGAACAATACGTACACGTAAATAACCAAATACGAATGAGACAAACTTTTTTTATGTTTTGAAAATTAAAATTCATTTAGCAGTTACTACTTAAGTATTTACCCTTCAGCAAACACGTATTCCAATTAACAATGGAAAGCATTAATAGCATACTAATTAACTTGCGTAATTGCATAATACCTACCCTAAAGTTAAATGAGTAGCAATACGCGCACACATACATATGCAGGAACAAAACAAAATCAATTTATACTTCTCTATTTTCTATTTGTTATTATTTAGTTGTGTGTGTGTGTATTTTAATATAGTTGTAACGACATGTTTGAATTTCCAATTAACATTAATGTTTGTATGTACTGTTTAGTAGATTTCTCTGTCTTCACTTTCCTGATTGGTTTTTTTCTATGCCTATTTTCGCAAACTGTAGTAAGTTAGCTACACGTGATCCGATTATTCCAATGTTCTGTCGCACAATGTTTAAGTAGTTAAATTTAAAACAAAGGCCCGTAATCATAGTCGTTGTGTAATACTCGTATTAGGTAAAATCATAGTCCTGATAAACAAACATTTTAGCTAAAATGAAATGTAATGAAAAAAATTTATTGGTTTGGTGGCATGAAGAAATTATTTACATTTTGAAAAGTCACCCTGTGTTACTACCATAGCATATCTGTCACACAAACCCAGGTTTGTATCCAAATTCATCTTTGGATTGAGCACTGTCACACCCACAACCATAGACACACACCGTTATTTTAAAATGTTTAAACCGAACTTTCTTCATTTTAAAATTAAAATTTCATATTATGTTTCATCATCATCTTTATCCTTAACTCCTATTGGAGCATATATATTAAAGTGATTATATACGTGAATTTTTGTCCTTTCTTAAAAAAAAAACTTATGGTGGCGATATTACAACAGGTTATCATTATAGCCTATCAAGAGATCTTCGTGCCGAACTTCTCTTCCAATTTTTGGAGTGATGAATTTAAATTTTTTCCTACAAATTGGTGGGACCTACAATTTTTTAGCGACTCCGAACGGCACCTGAAATTGTAACTATTCCTTTTTGTTTACTTTCTGAAAAAAATTCGCAAACCACAAAATTTAAGACATAATTTATGGTAAAGTTTTTTTATACTACTTGAAATGTTTTACTACAGGAAATTAATTAAAATCCAAAAGGACTTTAATTTTACTATCCACATTTCGACTTCAATCCGCATTATCAAAAATCTTCAGTTATGTTAAGACTGTAATGGTATGAGAGTTACTTATAGTAGCAGTTAGATACTGGGTGAGATTGAGTTTAATTTGTCCAGGTCATCTGCACTGCTGTATAATTACAGCACATTTAAATACAAAACTTAAAGTGTTGATCGTTTATCACAAAATCATAATTACTGCTATTAAAGCCATCGAATACGAACTTGTCAATCCTGCATTAATCGCAAAATAACTGAAATTTAATTACATCATAATTAAACGCGCACATCTGGGTGTTAGGGCATTCGAACATATAAACACACCCGACATCACATATTGTTGGTGATAATGGAAAACCGCGTAAGTGACATCTGCCTTACGCTGTTTACAACTACAAATTCTTAAATTTTTAAATAGATATTCTTTTTGTCGATCAACTTTTGATCGAATTCGATTCTTTGGATCATTTTAAAGAGCAACAGGCTTTTTGACAAAAAAAAATAATATATAACGAACGTCAGGGAAAAATTTTACCAAAATGTGGGTTACACGTTTTACATTTGTGCGTTACGTGGTTTCGCATTATCGCCGACCATATATTTTCCAGCGTGTAACAATTAAACAAATTTATATTGATAATATAGTTATCAATGCGCACTCATTTACATACGTAGTACACACCCAAGTGCAGATAGCACATAAACATACAAGAGTTATTGGGAATGAATAATTGTAAATGTTGTCCTTAAAGCCCTGGCGGTAGGTACGCAATGCAGTTAGCGTATGATCATACTAAGAATGTTTGAAAATGTTTAATTGGAACTTTCGAAATTGCAACCAAAAAACTGGAATGCTCTTGAAAAAAAAGATATTCTTATTGGCAAATACAAGTAGAAGCAAGACCATGTAAGGAATTATTTTCATTATACTCATAATGATTACCAAATAAAGAAATATCTTGTACCTATACCTAGGAAAAATTTAACCGCCCTAATTCGTACAACTTCACACATACATAGATGCGTCACCTGGTTTGGTGGATTTGCTCGTAAACTCACTGATTAAGTTTGCAATTAGTATTTATAATATACTTAAACGAATTAAGCCGAATCACCATAGTTAAATTTTTAAATTCGGAAAAGGTTATTTGATTAACAAAAGATTTATGTGTAAACTAAAAAAAAAACTTTATCATGATCTTTTTTGCTGGAATGTTGTCATATAGCAGCGCCAGGTACCAAGGTAACGGCATCCGCACTATTCTTAAAGTTATAGTAGTTTGAAATACATTTATAAATTTTGGTCGCGATTGGAAAGGCGTGTCGCACCGGGTCGATGTTCAGATTTCCCTATGGATACTTAAAAAATTTAAACGATTATTCTTTTTATCTTATACTCAAAATCATGTCATATTTTATACAAAATTTGGTTCAGATTGGAAACACCTAAGGCGTTCGGGGGGAGGGGTAGTCTGAACTTTTGATTTCATGTCGCCCTCTTTTAAGCAGTACTTAAAAAAAAAGCAGTAAGATCTTCACCAGTATGATTAAAAGCAGGCCTTCCTTAAATCCGAAACAAACATGTATTGCTTGCTGAGAACGTTACTGTCCTGTCTATGCGAAATTTTCAAATGTTCGCTTCTGCCTAATACGAAAGGTTTACTTATCTGTCGATTTTAATTTCGCTGGCGAACTGTTAAGAGTGTATAATATCTCCATGGTCAGTCCATGGGGGAGGCTGAAATGTATATAGCGCACTATGGCAGCAACACAGACAGCTCTTTGTACCCTGCATATCATACCTGTACTTCAATCTCAAACCCTTTCGTCATACCAGTCAAAGGTAGACTAAGCGGCGATTTGCTCACCACGTGAGCACGTACAACGTCTAATGGCACGACCTGTCTTATGAGAGTGCTATGCAAGGATACACATACGGACTAAATCCCGCATAAATGGTCTTTTATCAGATCCGAATTTGACCCTGACACACACGACATTAAGGATTATTTGTTTGGTTGATATTCCACAGTATCTTTGGTTGCTGTTGTTTTATGAGTGTTGCCAGCACAATTTTTTTATACTCCTGTATCCGCTCAAATCTTCTTCATTTTTGGGAGTTAAATATGAAGATTATCCTCAAGTTAACTCCGTTCAATGATCTAATCTGTCTGGGCAAGGTTGTTAGCAACCAGCCCGTGTGGAACATCCGGTGGACCCTCTTGCTTAATTCCTCTGCAATGGGTCCCACGCGTCTAGTAGTATAGTAGATAGTATACGGACTGAAGGGAAAATAAATTTTCTAGCCCCTTGGAACCGTGAAGTGAAATGCATATCAATCTTTGCCAGACAAT
>CAXKVI010000004.1:118804830-118849830 GCA_964058755.1 Campiglossa producta
GGCTGTTGTCAACTAAACACGAGAATGAAGCTATGTGAGGGATTCGTAGAAAGATAAGAATGGTAACTGGGACGTGATTTCATCAAGGTCCTTACAAAAAGAGTTTGGTTTGCTCAATAGTCGAAAACATTGTTATTTTAAAGATGAGACCCTCTTAATTAGGCATATACATTAGATTGGTGTTGGTTTATTTTTGGTAAAGAAGCATTGAACAAATTACAGTTTACAAACTGAATTTTGAAGAAAAGTAACGAGGAAATTTAATCTTTGTCAAATTTGTTTTGGCTTTGAGCGCCCTACTCATAGCCAGTATTTAGTCAAATATAAAAAATCTCAAATGCTATTTTTTGGAACAGTCTAATGCTCACAGCTATTCAAATTATATTTCTCTGTGTTTGCCTAATTGAATATGTCCGTTTGTTTGCGCTTGACTGCGCTTTCGCCAACATTTTATTGATACAATCGTTCTTCAGTTGTAATTGTTGTTTGGTTGAAAGTGCACATGAACATCGTCACTTAGCATAATTACTCATGTACAGGTGTATTGGTTCATTAACACATATGTATAGAAATAAATTAAATGTTACATATCGCAGTCGCCTTGGCAAAACCACCCATCGACCAAATGCGAAACCACCTATCTGAAAGCAAACAAATTTTCCAGGAGAGCATAAAAACCAAACTAATGTATACTTTTAAACATAACACAGTGCAACAGCCATTTTACACTCTTGAAGCGACCTAGTAGATATTGTTCATCTGGTCGAGTTATACACGAAACGCCCTTTAAAAAGTTTGTAACACCCCCAAAATCTGGTCTTAAGGCCAAAAAACCGTTTCTTCAGCTTCTTTGAAAAAAAGAATTCATTAAAAATCCAATTTTAAACCGATTTCAAAATTCTCAACGGTTTTGGGTAGAAAATTGTTAACACTTTTGCTATTTATACAGTGTTTTATTCTTTTGAAAAAAGTATGATATGTTTTTTAAGCCAGAAGTTGGAATTTTTGGAAATTTCATCCGGTTTTCCGGTTTTGACGCCATTTTTTTGGCACTAATTGACAATGAATGAACCTTATTGGGCATGTGTCATCGAGAGACATTCATTACTTAATTATAGCAGTTTTTTTTTGGAAAGGGGTTTCAAGTTTTCAAGATATGCAGCCTAAACCAAAATATAATATTTTGGCCCCAAGCGCCCTACAGAAGTACTGTGTTCAATTAGGCGGGTCGATTTCAAAATCGCACAAGTGAAAGAGAAAATTGTATTTTAAGGATCAAAATAAGATACTTTCCCGAAGAGCAAACCTCTAAGCCCAATTCTGATGGCCCGGCTTTTTACTTTTGTCCTTGAGCGCAAAAGTTTGAAAAATCCTTAGTTGACCCATTTAGAATGCCCGAATCGTGCTCAAATGTATGACCGACCCCCACTAACTTTTAAGGGCTGACGGACCCATGACAGTGGCACACCTCCTAAACCACTGGGGGGTTCCCCATACAAACATTTAAAAAAATAACCATTTTTGGCACTTTTTATGAAAAAATCAGTGAAATGGCTATGTTTTTTAAAGTTCTTAAGAAAAAAATGAACTCCAGAAAAAAAAAATAGTCACTTAGCTGATTTTATCACGTAAAGTGCCAAAAATTGTGATTTTTTTGTATGGGGACCCCCAAAGGTGGGGTCTTAGGGGGTGCGCCACAGACATGGGTGGGTCGGCCTTAAAAAGTTAGTGGGGGTCGGTCATACAATTTAACACGATTGGGGCACTCTAAATGGGTAAGCTTAGGATTTTTCAAACTTTGGCGTTCAAAGCCAAAAGCACAAAGTCGCGACATCAGAATTGGTTTTAGAGGTATGCTTCATTCGGCAAAGTATCTAATTTTGATCCCTAAAACAAAACATAAAAAAATTTCAAAAAATTCAACTTCTCGCTTGAAAAACATGTCATAACCTTTTCAAATGAACAAAATACTATACATATTTCTAAAGTGTCAACAATTCTCTACCCAAAACCGTTGTGAATTTCAAAATCGGTTGAAAGCTTGATTTTTAATGATTTTTTTTTCAACGAAAACTCTGAAAAAACGGTTTTTTGGCCTTAAAACCAGATTTTGGGGGTGTTAAAAATCTTTTGAAGGGTGTTTCGCGTATAACTCGACCAGATGAACAATCTCTACTAGGTCGCTTCAAAAGTGTATTCCATTTTTTCTTTTTTGTCGCACTGTGTAATTTACCTAAACATTTTAGAATTGAACTCGATGCTTTGAACCTAGACTTACCAAATCTCAGTTTTACCACAGCATTGTTTTGGGGGGTTTGTATTTGGTTGATAGGTGGTTTTGCATAGGCAGCTACGAAATGTAATAATTTTTTCAATATCGTAAGTTATAAATACAAACATGAATTAATAAATGAACCTTCCACTTTTACCCCAAAAAATGTTGCTCATACGCCCCGTACGCCCACTAAATAGCTCGCAGAGTACATGCTAATACATATCCCTCAATAGTATGAATTTACTGCAGTTGCAGGCATACTTCATATGAAGGTATTTCTGGAAATTACTCCTGCTAACTGCGCTACCTGAGCAAAATTATGCCATCTCCAATTACGTACAAGAAACTCAGTATATACTGCATATAAATTATTCTCAGTCGTACAATACATTATTTTGTAATATGTGTTTAACCTTTCACTCATATATGTCCAAATTGCCAAGGCACTGACTTCCCAGAATCTTGATTTGGTTCAAGCGAGAATGAACGGTGGTTAAGTATTAGTTTCATGTTAAGTTAAGTTTAATTGGTGCAGAGATTTTAGTGTACATCAATACATGTAAGCGTAGGTATAATAAGGATTCAAATGCAATATTCGCGATACGAAACTTACCCGAAAGCTATAGGTGGCGACGTGGGAGGAAATTAATTAAAGCATAACTTAATTTTCCATTCCATAATTAAAGGGACAGAGGTTAGGGATTATTTTTCCCTTTCCAATCAAATTCAAATTTGACTCTTGCAAACGTCAGTGTGCAGGATACATAATCATGATATACAAGAGTCCATACAAAAAAAAAACTATTAAAATGAAAAATTAATTAATTAATCTTATAACTTTAAAGGAGCTAGACTTGTACATATATACATATGAGCCGGTTATTTTGAAAGTGGTTTAAGTCCACTTTCTGTTGTACTGAGATATTTAGGGGTTTGCATTTGCATTGTTTCAAAAATATTGTTAGTTGTTTTTATGGCTTTGCGGCCATAAACATGTTAGAAAATATAATGTAATACGTTTTATAAACTTTACTAGAAGAATAAGCAGTGTTTCAGAACCTCAAATGGACATAAACCATTTTCAAAATTAATAAAATCACTTATTTGTTTATGAAAAGGAATATAAGTCCACTTCGTGTTCTTTGCTCAAATGATTTTAAGTCAATTATTTCACTTAAAATTAGTCCACTACCTTTATATAAGTAAAATAAAATTATTACATGGGTTTGACAAGCAAACAAAATACTTTAGTTTCACAATAACATTAGTCAAATTACCCAAAGGAATTGAAAGGTAACGCCTTTTCCAAATCGAAAGAAAACGCGAAATTTACATTTGGATTATTTCGGGCCAAATCTTGATCTTCTTTTAATGATTTTCTGGCCAATTCAGCACATCTTAAATGAATATTATGCTCTTCCGTGATGTTTTCAGTGGACTTAAACCACTTTCAAAATAAATTTTTTTGCGTTTCGCTTACTAGCCAATTTTCAAGTGCCCCAAATCATAGTGATTTTGATAATACTAGACTTAAATTGTTTATAAAAGAAAAGATTATGTACGGCTGTGACTATTGTCATCGTAAACTCAATTTTTTTAAAAAGTGGACTTAAACCACTTTCAAAATAACCGGCTCATATATATGTATATTTGTAATCCGGACTATCTCAGGAACCGGTTGACCTATTTGGATAAAATTTTGAATTTAGATAGTATGATTGGTTCTAAGACTATCCACTTCGGGGTTGCCACCTAGGGCGGTTTACAGGGTTGCCACCTATCTCAATTTTTTTTAAATTATGGAACTGGATATGGGTATCAAAGGTATTTTCACAGGCATACCAACTAAAATATTTTCAAGTAGTGTTGTCGCCCAGGGTTACCATTTTACCGTTTTGTATTTGTATTGTATATTTTTTGGATCATATTTCTATTATTTTGGGATCATTTTGAGATCATTTAGGGATCACTTTGGGATAATTTTCGGACTGTTTTTAGATCATTTTCGGTTCAATTTTGGGTTAATTTGGGACAATTTTGGAGTCATTTTGAGATCATTTTGGTATCATTTTTGGATCATTTTCGGATAATTTTTGGGTTATTTTGGGAACATTTGTGGGTCTTTTTGGGGTTGTTTTGGGATTATTTTAAGATTATTTTGAGATCATTTTTGGATAATTTTGATGTCATTTTCGGATCATTTGGGTACATCCAAGGGTATTTTTGGATCATTTGGGAATCATTTTTAGATCATTTTGGGATTATTTTGGGACCATTTTTGGTCGTTTTGGGTTCAATTTCGGATCATTTTGGGAACATTCAAGGGTCTTTTCATTTTATGATTACTTTGGAATTATTTTAGGGTCATTTTGGGATAATTTTGGGTAAGTAAAGTTAGCGCTAAATTGATAGCACCGAGCAAGCTCGATCATCCAGGTACTTAGCGTTTATATGTGGAAGTGAATCTTGTATCGTTAATGCATTTAAATCAACTTCAGAGTTTCTGGGCATAGTTCTCTTCAACAATCCTGCTTAATTTCCTTTAAATCAAATCTTCATTTATATCGCAGGCGCCGTTCGGAGTCGGCAAAAAATTGTAGGTCCCGCCAACTTGTAGGAAAAAACTCAAAAGCAGCACACCACAAGTTGGAAGATAAGCGCGGCAAAAATCTCGATTGAGGTTATGATAACCTTTTAGTATATCGCCGCCATTAGTTTTTTTTTAAATTTTTCATATTTTTTTTGCATTTTCATTTGAAACAGTTATAACTGCAAAGCTTTATTCCAAAGTTAAATTCTTAGTACGCATTATTGCCATCTCTATAGACCACACACATTTTTTCTAACTCTTTCCAAGCATCTGCTATGCGCCATCTGCAGCCGGAATTTGCGTGAATTGCAACAAATTTGTAATGCCACTTAAAATTATGCCACTAATTAACCACATTCATTGCTGGCACATAAAAGGCAGACAAACACGAATTGAATAAAGTGGCATAATAAAGGACGATAGTGATATTTCACGGAAAAAATAAGAAGAGAAAATTGTTAGAAAAAGGCTGAATAGAAACAGTGCATTGGTCTAGCTGGGCTCATATCTATTAATTTATATAACGTCATGCCTGTAAATGTTGGCCAGCGTTTTTTCACAGATTTTTTTATGTTAAAACTTTTAATCATTTTATTTTTGTTTTATGGAAGTGTTTAATCAATGATGTAACATCCGTCAACTTTTAAGGTGAACGCAACTGCCCACATAAAGAGTGCAGCAAATGAATGCAAAATACATTAAAAAGAGTGCACAATAGAACGTATCTACCAAAAATGTATGCAAACAAATTTTGGTTGGAAATGCGATACGTTAGAGGGTATCTTTATAGAGGTGCGTTTTTGCCTGAAAAATATGTGTGCAGAGTTTTATCTAGCAGCTTATACTAAGTTCGAAAATAATATAACTTTAATATTTTGCGCGTATATGTGGACGGCGCAACGAATCTATACTTTTAAATTTTTTAAGGACAACAGGACTCTTTACAGGGATACTGAAAAAACGTGATCACGTTAAAGGATATTGGAACTTCAAAAATATTTTAGAAGATTGCGAAAAAACATGTTTTCTAGCAAAACTAATTTTGTACATCTTGAAATTTTGCAATTATAGTGCACTTTTTCTAGGTCATACACTGCGTATGAGTAACATTTAGTTATTCAAGTAATACGGCTGATACATTAGCGCAAATTCCGAATTAACTACGCTTTTGGCAGTTAACTTGAGCATAATCTTCATTATAAACTCCCAAAAATTAAGAGATTTGAGCAGTTTTAAAAAATTTGCACTGGCAACACTCTGTACATAAATAGACAACAACACCAAGAAACACTAGGAAATTAAGGGTAGCTGACAGATAGGCGTCGCGCTGGTTTCTACGATCCGACTTTCGACAACTAGATGTCGCTGAGGTAGGTAAGAATATAGTGCAATAACAACCAAAGTAGTAATTCTCAATGCTCTTAATCTTCATTTTTGTGTGTATCAGGGTAAAATTTGGATCTGATTAAAGAAGATTTATTGGAGATAATCTCCGTGTGTGTATCCATAGCATAAGAAAAGTTCAAATAAATTGCATTCGTGTTTTGCTTGATATCTCCGAAATGTTTTGGGATATCGAAATAAAACGTACACTACGTTTAGGCCCTTAGTAACACCTTTCGATTGATGTCAATATTGTAAAATCAATTTCTAGGATAAATCCTGTTCGTAAATATTTTTATATATATTTTGGGGACTTTTATTAGATAACAACTTTATAAAACACATCGTGTTTGTAGAAAGTTGAAGAATAAAAATTGCAAAGTACATTATTTGCATGTCCTTAAAGGATATTCAAAAAAAGTTATATTTAGCCTATAATCCAATTATTCTACAGATTAGGAGCCACAGATCTACATTTCGTTGATTTTTTTTCGGAATTCCTTACAACTTTTGATCCTTTGAAGGACATCCTGCATACCTGGAATGGAAAAAATACCCATTCGCTAATTATGAAATCCTTAAACGACAAGGATTCAGAAATCAAAATATTAGCAAAACGCAGTAGAATGCACTAAGATTTCACAAATGACTTCAACTGCATGTGGGCACGGGGTGCCGTAATCCGAATTCCATAAAACTCTCTCATGATAGTTTTTGCTACATATCGGTCATAATTAGAGGGTATACGTTAAAATAAAATAATTTTGAAAATGTGTTTTTTGAGAAAAATTTACCTACGCGCTGCAGGAACCAGACAAGCCGACATATGTTTCGATGATACTGGAATTACATCTCTTCATGGACTTTTTCTTCCCGGCATTGTGAGAGTCGAACTCACAACACTGTAGTGACTTGTATGCTAGAAGGTCTAGCACCTTAGGCCACTACCCAGCTTGAAGGTAAACCCTTCTCAAAAAGCAACATAAAATAATTTTGATTTTTTGGGACAGTCTAGTGCACAGTTATGTAGGTATATTATTGTGGTCCAGAGAAATGCAATCACACTAAAATACACTACCAAATTCAGGTTGCAAAAACTAACGACAGATGGCAACCATATAAATCTTACAATTTTAGAATGTTTAGTTTGTTAATTTGAAAAAAAAAATATACATATAAACATATTAGGGTGATTCAAATTTTAAAATTTTTTTTTTTCCGTCTTACCCTAACTATTAAAATAATTACAGCCATTTAAAATTTACTAGATTTTATACGTGTTACTGCCACCGCTGAACCTACCAGAACTAGATGGCGTGCGCCTGAACTTAGCTGACAAAGCCAAATTCCTAGGCACAGTTCTAGATAGAAAGCTTAACTGGAAGGAGAATGTCATCCAGCGCCAGAGGAAAGCGTGCATTGCACTTTACACGTGTAAAAGAGCCATTGGCAAAAAATGGGGGCTCAGCCCCAACACTGCGATAATCCAGCCAATTATGCTGTATGGAGTCGTGGTATGGTGGCCTGCGCTAGGAAAGGCAACAAACCTAAATCTGTTAGGAAAAGTCCACAGATCGAGCATGATCTGTATAAGCGGGGCGTTAAGAACAACGCCCAATGAAGCTCTCCAGGCCATTATTGGCTTTTTGCCACTCGATCTGGAAGGGTACCGGGCAGCAGCAGCATCGGCTGTGCGTCTAAGGGAAACGTCCGTCTGGGGCGCAAGCACTTTTGGACACTCCTGTATTCTAAGATCTTACAGCTTTCTCCCTCTGAGCACAGATCGGTGTGCGACCACAACAGTCGGAGATTGTTGTTTTAGAATAAACATTCCCAGCAGGGAAGACTGGGAGAACATAGATCGGTGTCCCGCTACTAATGGCGGCACTTTTATATACACCGACGGCTCGAAGTTAGACGGCAGAGTCGGAGGAGGGGTTTACTCAAGGGATTTGGACCTAGAACTCTCCTTTAGACTACCTGATCACTGCAGCGTCTTCCAGGCTGAAGTTTCTGCAATCATGGACGCCGTGACTTGGATAGGTGAACGCACCATCGGACAGGATATCTGTATTTTCAGCGACAGCCAAGCGGCCATCAAATCCCTTGGCTCTTACTCGTTCAACTCTGAACTGACGCTCAGCTGTCGTCGATCTCTTCAAGAGATGGCCCAACAGAACCGCGTGAACCTCACATGGGTCCCGGGACACAGGGACATTGAGGGAAACTGTAGGGCAGACGAACTTGCCAGTCAGGGCACGACCAAGCAGATTCTTCAAGATAAAGAGCGCATAGGTATGCCGTTTGCCACGTGCAAGCTAATGCTGAAGGAGCATACACTCCGCGAAGCCAACGAAAGATGGCTACAAGCCCCAGGGTGCCGGATATCCAAGCAAACCTGGCCAAAATGCGATCTTAAAAGATCTAGACACATATACGCCCTAAAAAGGAAGGAAATCTCCATATTAATAGGTGTTTTAACCGGGCACTGCCTTATTGGTAGGCACGCAGCAAGGCTAGGCGTTCCCTACCGACGATGCTGCAGGAGTTGCAAAGAGGATGAGGAAGAGGAAACGGTGGAGCACCTCATCTGCAACTGCTCGGCCTTAAGCGGAGCGAGAAGGCGCTCTCTGGGAGTTCCCTTCCTGGTTAGCTTAAGCCAGGTCGCGGAGCTAGACATAAAGGACTTGATGGCCTTCATCAAGTTATCAAAATGGTTCGAGGAGGGGTAGCGGTGTCGGTTAGGAGTGTCAGTCCCGGGTTTCGGCTATATGGAGAGTCCCGACAGCACTGGGATTTTCCATATGGCCGGGCCCCGGGACTGACTTTCCTAGTGTTTGGTGGTATCACAACGGGCCTTTTATTACTGGCCTAGGTGTGCCTTTGCGGCAGCAACTTCTACCTACCTACCTACCATACGTGTTACTGTGTATGTGTGTGCATTAGCACGAAACTCAGTAATTTTTAAATGACAGTAATTATTTTAATAGTTGAGATAACCGCACATTGCTTTGGAAGCTTCAAGGCTTCAACTTTAAGAGTATGTAAAAATATTTTGAAAAAAGTTTCAAAAATTAAAAGAAAATTCACTTTGAAAAAAAAAAATGCCATTTTACCCCAAACAAAATGTATGGGAAAGGGCGAAAAAAATAGCCACCCCTAAGGGTTTAGGGTGTAAGACCAAGTCGGCATTTTTGAATCACCCTAATACACATATATGTATATTTTATTCAACATTGCTCAATACATATTAGATATAAGGGCATATATGTATACATCTATTTAATCTCTCTTCCTGTTTTTTTTTTTAATCTCTATGTGTGTACTGTATGTGTCATTCAACAAAATAAATGTGCAATTATCTAACCATGTGTATTAGATATAAAACATACGAATGTAAGAAGGAAAAGAAATTAATTTTTTTTATAACTTAATCCTGAGTATACACAACTAAACAATCATTTTTTATAACATAACCAGAAAAAAAGGTATACAAATTTGCACCATTAGCATTTTGCGTTTAAACATTTTATATGCATATCTACAAAATACAGATAAAGCAAAAACCAAAAAAAAACATTAAAATAATATTAAAAAAAAAATATATTTATAAAAATCTAACAACTCCACAAAAATATTCACAAAAATGTACTACCTACAGCCCTGTCCGTAGTGTGCATATTTTATTAGTGTTAAAATTTCCTCGTTGTATTGCTTTGCCTGGCAGTAACTGAACTGTTTTTCCAGCATAAATTCCCATATTTTTCACATATTTATTTAGTTATTTATCAACATAACACATTTTTTTGCACTCACTTTTTTCAACCATTTTTCTTATTTTTGCAACCACAAGCTTTAACTATAGCACGATTTTCTTTCTTTTTAGCACTTCTTCCATAGTTTCATCTGTATGTCGTAGTTTGGAATTTTACTCTTTTTTATTTGTTTACACTTTTCTATTACAATAAAAAGTTCGATCAGATTATCGCACTTAATTTAATTTATTAGCTTTATTAAGCAAAATGCAAATTTCTACAGAAAAATGAAATGCTGACTTTTAAAGTACAAAATATTAGAAACATTATCGAAATAACCATATGTTTCTCATATCAAAACGACATAGATAAATAAGAGAAATTTTTCAGAGTTTTTGTTGGAAAGCATAATCATTAAAATTCTAATTTTCTACCGATTTTAAAATTCTCAACGGTTTTAGGTAGAGCATTGTTGACACTTTCGAAATATACATATATGGTGTTTTGTTCATTTGAAAAGGACATAACATGTTTTTCACGCGAGTTTAAATTTTTGGAAAAATTTTTCGTTTTCCGAATTCGATGTCATTTCTTTGCCACTAATTGACAACGAATGGAGCTTTTTGGTCATGCTTTATTAAGAGGCATTCACTACTTAATTATACCAGTTTTTTTTTTGGAAAGGACTTCAAGTCTTCAAGATATGCAGCATAATCCAAAATCTAATTTTTTGGTCTCAAGCGCCCCACAGGGGGTGCTATATGCAAGAAGGCGGGTCGATTTGAAAATCACCCAAGTGACAAGGAAAAACCTATTTCAGGAATCAAAATAAGATACTTTGTCGAAGGAAACACACCTCCAAAACCAATTCTGATGTCCCGACTTTGTACTTTTGACTTTGAGCGCCAAAGTTTGAAAAATCCTAAGTTGACCCATTTAGAATGCTCCAATAGTATTTAAATGAATGACTTTGTAGGGCCGGCCCACCCCTGCCAGTGGCACATCCCCTAACACCCCACCTGTGGGTCTCTCCATCTCTAAAATACGATTTTCCTTGTAACCAAAAAATATCATTTATTGTCAAATAGTGCCAAACAAATGACGTCAAAACCGGATAAAATTTCCAAAAATTTCAACTTCTGGCTTGAAAAACATATCATACTTTTTTCAAATAAATAAAAACTGTACACATTTCCATCCATAATTCTCTATCCAAAACCGTTGAGAATTTTGGAATCGTTTGAAAATTTGTTTTTTAATGATTTTTTTTTTACTAAGAAACTGACAAGGCGAATTCATTACAGGTGGCATCCTCCCATCATATGGTTTCTTCTTCTTCCTTGAAAATAGAATCGTAGCTGTCAAATTGCTTATGTTGTTGCTTTGTCTGACATTTTCAGTTACAAGGAGTGTGTGCGTGTGTGTAGATCTGAATTCGCTCAAATCCACATGTATGAATTCGCCTTGGAAACTGAAAAAACGGTTATTTGGCCTTAAAACCAGATTTTGGGGGTGTTACAAATTTTTTAAAGGGCGTTTCGTGTATAACTCGAACAGATGAACATCTCTACTAGGTCGCTTCAAAAGTGTAAAATTGCTGTAGCACCGATAGTAACCAAATATTACACACACACTGGATATTTTCCAGGGATGGTCACAGGCTAAAAAATATTTTGATATATTTAGATCGTGGCCCCTCTCATACAAAAGAGAATTTTTGATAGTCCATATCTCGGGAACTATTGATAATCCATATCTCTCGAAGTGTTTAGGTTAGACCACTGAAATTTGGAGAGGAGTTATATGATACTAAATCCTACCATCATCATCATCATTTATTGGCGCTTAACCGCCTAAGCGATTTTGGCCGTTGCCTATCAAAGCACGCCAGTCATTCCTTTTTAGCAATAACTGACGCCAATTGGAAACCGCAAGGGAGTTCAAGTCATCCTCCACCTGTTGTTTCCATCTTAGTCGAGGCCTCCCCCTTCCTCTGCTGCCGAATTCAGGTGACGATAGGAAAACCTTCTGTGCTGGAGCTTCTTTGTCCATTCGCATAACATGACCCAGCCAGCGGAGCCTTTGGGCTTTAATTCGCTGGACTATGGTCAGATCTGCGTAAAGCTCGTACAGCTCATCGTTAAATCTCCTTCGATACTCGCCGTCGGCATCACGGGAAGGACCATAAATCTTCCGGAGAACTTTTTTCTCAAATACTCCAAGGGCCATCTCATCTTCTGTTGACATTGTCCATGAATCTGAGCCATACATCAGGACAGGTATGATGAGAGACTTATAGAGCATGATCTTTGTTCTTCTTGTGAGGACTTTACGTCTCAATTGCCTACTCAGTCCAAAGTAGCAACTTGGCCTCTTTAACTTATTTATTGACTTTTTTGAACAATTTTTTAGAAAAGTTGGTACTATAACTTAAAAGACCAAGGAACCAAAATTTTATCATTTTAAATCAACTTTACTATAAAAATTGATGTAGGTTTTTACTTTTTTTGTTCTACAAGATAACCTTAAATATAAAAATCTTTATTGTAATTTTTTGGTATCGAAAAATATTTCATTTTATTTCTGAAGAACAGTTAATAACATTTTAGTATCGCACCCAAAAATTTACATACAACAACATCTATCCACACATCCACACTCAAATAGCCACATACAATTAGAAGCACCTCATTGCTTTCAATTTTATTTTTTTATTTTTTGCACGTAACAGAATCTCACCAACATTTTGAAACTCAGGTATTTTGTTTAAATCACCATATTAATTTTACATTTTATATTTCTTATATTTCATGAATATTTCTTTAAAATAAAAATAAAATTAAGGTAATCGCCGCACTGCCTCAGTACGTTCAGTCGGCTATAGTGACCTCTTTGTGTTGAGTAAAAAGGATATGTGGGACGTTTTGAAAGAATATCCAGCAGCGCGTGTGAGACTTGAATCCATAGCTGTCAAACGTTTGGAGAAATATAAAAAGGCGCCATTAGAAAAAGGTAAGCAAAGAAAAATAAATACATATTGAGCAATTTTGGTAAGAGCCGAAACAAGTTACCAACGAATAAAGAGGATTTTTCGTCGCGGATGTTCCCTTATCGTATTTTCCAAAAGGGACATGCATGAAAGTGTAGTGCGAAAACATCATCGAATAAATTCGTCGTTCGTTGCTAACCTATCTCCTACCTTCCCATATTTTAGAATACATTTATTTACAGCCCTAAATATACATTAAGTCTACTCCTTTGCTCCTACTATTTAAAAATTAAACCAACTTTATCCCTAACATATATTTTTATTTCTATTTAAACAAGAAATTATTGAACATACCATAGAATTAGTACAAGAACACACTTCCTTATCCAAAAATTGATTCGGTATTTTGTTATTGTATATCCTTATTTACGCATTTGACAATATAGTAAAATACTTTAATGTAGTTGCTATGGGACGCTGCCAATCGACACCTGCTTTGGTGGAGAGTTGTGGACGTACAACATTAGAGGATATGTGGCTGCCACCGCCGCAAACATTGTCCTTTTCACAACAACAGCACGTGTTACAGCAACAACAGCAACTGCAGCAGCAAAATTTATCTTATAGGTGAGTTTGCCTAACTGTTAACTTAATTTTTTTATTTATTTTTTTTTTTTTTGGTTTTTTTTTATTTTATTTTAACGATGGTTTTTTCTTGTTTTATTTTTTTTTTTTTTATTATTTTATTCCATTTTTTTATGATTTTGTATTTTATTTTCCTTTTTTGTTTTATTCAAAATTATTTCATTTTTTTTTTCATTTTATTTTATCTTATTTAATATTTTTTTTTATTTCATTTTTTTATTTTATTTTATTTATTTATTTTTTTTGTTGTTTTATGTTATTAAATATTATTTTATTTTATTGTGTTTTATATTAATTTTATTATCATTATTTTTTTGGTATTTTCTTTTTCTTTTAATATGATTTTCTTATAAACATATTCTTTAAACCAGCCCTATCTGCTCTCTCTTTTATAGTCGCGCTCATAGTCCCCGCTCAACGCATACCATTACGGAACGCCTAACCCGCGCCACGGACTCGCCCGTGTCGGTTAGTCCTAGTGTACATAGTTCGGATGATCGACCTCGAAGTCGAGCAACCTCGCATCACACGACGAGACCACAATCGCAGACGAATAGAGCAGGTATGTAAAACTTTAGTGATAGAAAAAGCTACAAGTAATTTTTATTTGTTAATAACATTCATTACCACTTATTTTCTCTTTACTTCTATTATATTCCCTTTTCTTTTCCTTTCCCTTTGCTTCTGTTAATCTTTTTTCCCCCCTCTTCTCTTGTTTTTTTTTTTTATTATTTTGTTCTTTGTTTTTATCTATCTATATTTATTACTTTTTTCAATTTATCACATTCTCATATTCCTAACTTTCCATTTTCAATACTTTCAGGTCACATTTGCGATTCTAGTTCGCATTTAGATTATGGTGGTGGTCTCTCAGTTACCAGCGCTGGCATTATTGGTGGTGGCGGTACCACACCCCTACTTGGTTCACATGAAGCCTTAGAAGATGAAATTAAACGTTTACGCGAACGTCTGCATACGGTGGAATCAGAAAATCAAGCATTAAATACAAAACTCTCACAACAACAATGGGATCTAGAAAATCGTTTAGCTGAAATTGAAATGCAAATATGTGGCGTGTCATCCACATCCAGTCTTGATCCGGATAATGAGACTGAGGAAATGGAACGCAATCGCGAAAGTATCATATAACACGGGAGCGAGCTGCCCCATCAGCCGATCGGTATGATGTACATATCATGTTTCACATGACTCGTATTGTTGTTTTGAACGTTATATTATACTAAGTAAATGTGAAAATTGTTTGTGTATCATTGGCATTCTCGCTGTAAATCAATCTCACCACTAATACTAATACTACACCCACTTAATACTATCTACTCTACAACTGCAACTACAATCGGTAATCGAAAAACGATACACTGCTGTCAGCATTGGCGTTCGGGCATTGGAGTACTCTACACATACAACATACAACAACTCTTTTAACCGCTGGTCGCCCATTCAATTTTAATAGAAATCATACTATTTTATCCTTGTATGTATGCGGGTATGTTTCAAAGCATCGCATGTCAATCTAACTGTCACTCTGTTTAGACCGTGGCTATATACATGTACGATACACATACAACAAATTCGATACTAGTGTCAGGGTTGCCACATATTTTTATTTAATTTTTTAAATTACATTTTAGTTCGATTTTCGAATTTCTAATAAAAAAGAAATTTTGTGGAAAATATTTTTTTCTTTTGTCAATTTTCTCGAAATTTTAAGTGACTTTTCGTCATTAAATCAAATAGGGCAAATATGGACAAAGCTTTTTTTTCTGGAATCTATAGAAGATATTCCAAACTCACATTTTATTATAGTTAGATGGTGTAACAAGCTGTAGCGCACAAACTTTTTGTCTTGCTAAAATAGAAAAGGTGGCATATATGAAGTATAATTTTTGACTTATTTTCAGATCTGAATTTAAATCAAAATAATTTTTATTGGTACTTCACTTTAAGATAAAAATATGGCAACACTGACTAGTACACTTTGAAACCAACACCATCACCACTACAACCACTTCAAAAACTATAGTTCGAACTAGTTAATACTTGTCAAACAATCAATCGGTGTTTTATACTTCTTTCAACATTTCGAATGAAACTACAACAACTGTTCGGTAACATTTTCAATTTCCGCTTACAACAATGTTTTCATTTTTAAATGCAATGCTGCCTTTTGTTATTGGCATCAAAAATGTCCTCCCTCACCGTCATCGTCTTCACCATCATCATCATCATCCACATCGTTGTCCAATGAATGTAAGTGTTTAGAAAATGTGATTGCGAACATTTATCTGTCATCGTTCAAAATTTAAATTACATATATCGCAAACCTAGATCTAAACAGCGATAAACTAAAAAATCAAAATGTTCAAAAAACTCGAAAAAATGGCTACTTCTCCCATATATACCAATGGCCTTTTCTCGGTGAGTAGTGTAGCTATTGAATAATCGAGTATACAGAACCTTGGGTATTAAATGGGAGAGCGCGGTAGAATGCATAGTTCAAAATTTAAGATTTTTGAATTAGCTCCCTTTAGATCTAGGTGTGCGATATGTATTTGAGGTGTGTGATCCATCTGAGATTGCGTTTAAAAATAACACGTTTTTCTTCTGATAAATTCCAGTCTCTTATGAAAACTTAATTGTTCGCACTATGCTATGCAATATATACATATGTAGTTCCTTTGATGTCAAGATCCGAAAGAATAAAGTTTACAACTCAACGCAGTTTCTTAGCTAGTTTATACGCATACATAAAACAATTCAGTTTAATTCGTTTTATTTCAAAACACATTTATATAAGACTCCTATATCGTCACTCGTTTTCCAGAGCCATGCATGTGAAAATTTTGCAGCTTTGGGTTAATAGCCCCATGTGACTAATCTCTCGTTTTTCTACGATTCAAGAAAATCCTGGGTTTCCAAATTACAATGAACCCCCAGAAATTTGCAATGCCATTTTCATGAATGTGAAGTTCAATATCTAAAAATTCTGCCAGTAAAACGAATGTGGTGCTACATATTCATGTTTCTGGCGGAACAAAAATGTTTAAAAATTGCATTTCTAAAATTTTAAAAATTTTCAAGAAACGTAACAATTTTGCTAACCATTCGTGTTTCTGTTCAACCAAAATATAAAAAATACAGAAACTCAATTTTTAAACATTTTCATTGTGACAAAAACATGAAAATGCTACACAGAGGAAATGAAGGAATATTTACCTAAAACCTATGTCCGTGGAAAGAGTATAATGAGAATATAATTAGCAAAAATATATTTATGTCAAAAAGCGAGCGACAATATGATCATATTTCCGAGGCTCATATTTTTCATATATTTAGGACTCTTAACGGCTCTTAAAATATGAACACTCTGAGAATGTTTGAAGGGTCTTGAAAAGTTTTTGCGTTCTAATTCAAGGGTATTTTGAAATGTGTCGTAATAGTTTCGTTTTGAAATAATTCGGTTTTATGTTCATATAAACTAGTCATCTGTCATTTGTTAACCTCGAAGAGATCTCCTAAAGAAAGAATTTTAAACCCTCTAAATGTAGCACGATTATTCATATTTTATTCTTAAAATGCAAAAAGAAACACACACAAAACAACCCCAACTCATACCTTCAAAAACCTTTCTAATGAAACACACAGGAGCAGCGATATTAAAGACCAATAAAGTGGAAGAAGAAATTCCAAGCGACCAATTGCAACCACAAACTAATGTTTCCACAAAAGATACAGCATCTGCAAAGTATTCGATATTGCGTCAATTAAATATGGCAACACAAACGCCACCTTCACGACGTCATCAGCGTGACATGCAAGTGGATAGTGCTGACGATGGCGATGATGATGATGACGATGATGCTGAGGACGATGACGAAGACATAGATGGTGATGGTGTTAGTAATGGCAAAAACGAAGAAGTTGACAAATTGATTGATTCCGATGCAGATGAAGATACTGCCATTGTAAACTTAAATCTTAGCGGTGGCTGTAAAAGAAGCTGTAATTCACACGCTTCTACATCCGATGCTGCTAAAACTCTTGATCAACATGCTGATCGGGCAGCTAAATATTCATCGATTTGAAAGTTTTAAGAATACAAAAAAAAAAAACGAAAGGGACAAGAAATCTAGAAAAGTCTGCATATATTTATGAATATGAATTTGTTTATATACATAACTAAATATTTATGTATGTAGATAGGTACAGCAAAAACTTAAATGTGTACATTAGACACACTTTTTTTTGTAATGTGTTGTTATGGTTCTTAGGTTTTGAAGTAGATATTTTATTAATGGAATCAAGTGATGCGTAAATCCAGAACAGCTGCCAAAAAAATTTTCCATATTTATTAGATAGGCTTATACAAAAAATATGTAACATACACAGACAAACACAAATATTTTGGAATTTTTAATTTATGTAAACCATACAATTAATTTTCTCCATTTCTGACTTTTCTCAAAGAAGAAGTGGAACATGCGACTATTAAAGGCACTATTGTGACAGTATGCTTTTTAGTTTTTTTTTTTTTTTTAATTTTCTGACAGTTTATGCTAACTTTATAACCATTTGCGAACCTCCGCGGCCGGCGAATTTTTCCGTACAAGCATTACTTCAGGTAAGAAAGCGCGTTGCGTGAGCCCTTTGGATACTCTCACGCTAACTATAGCTATATCCCATTTATAATTGCCGCAGATCATCTGGTGAATGACACTGTCTTAGGAAAAGTCGCCAACTGTCTCTTCCACCCTCCTTCGTTGTTGAGCGAATTGCTCGCAGTGCGTGTTTTGAACTTTCTGCGCAGATACTCTAAGAAATAACCGTGTACCTTATTTCAAAAATCCACGCGTTTCTATCTGAAACCCGAGTTTAAAATCAGTTTGCTAAAATAAACAAACCTTAATGGTTTTTGGTGCGAATTAAGAATTTGGGTTAGTTTTTTCGTTTCTTGAAATATATATTTTTTGTAGATTCCTGGTTAAGGCAGAAACGAGTCGAATTGGTCCGTTTGTGTTGTTTGACCAAACGTCTGATTTTCCTTCAAGAAGCCATATGCTGTCTCAGATTGAAAATCGGGACCATTTCCCGGTGCAGTACCAGCTGCTGTGCTTGAAAAATGTCTATACTTGTTGTCGCGCTAAGATTTTTCGTAGCGGGAACCACTTTTTGTCGCCTGCAAGTGTGAATTTCCATACGACTTGGTTTCAAGGGAGAAAGGTTCACCTTCAATTGTTTGAATGGAATATATGTATGTATGTATGCGAATGTTCTCAAGGGTCGCTCATTTCTAACTTAGTTGCATTCTCACCACTAGCTCACTACAACAACGGAGAGAACTACAGCTGTATAGCCAGATGACGCGAGATGGAGAGTGGGAGAGGCGGCATGCATGTTTGCGAATATGACACAAAGGGAAGATGGCGATAGATAAACAAGCTTCGAGGAAAGGGTTACACGAATAACCGATAAATGTGGAGACATTTCTAGGAGATGAAACTGACGCTCTGCTAGGGTATAAAAGCGGCATCACTGCTTCGTAGGCAATTAGTTTATTTTCAGGTGTTGTACAGTGATGTACTGAACAGTGAATTGGCCTGCCTACGCAATAGTGAGTCCGCTTTTGTACTAGGGTTTCATCAGCTAATAATGTCTACACATCTATCGTCATCTCCTCTTTGTGTCATATTCGCAAACATGCGCGCCGCCTCTCCCACTCTAGCGCCATGTGTATAAACAGTAGTAGTTCCATCCGTTGTTGTAGTGTGCTAGTGGTGGGAATACAGCTAAGTTAGGGATGAACGATTCTTGAGAACATTCGCCACAATAGGGATAACCTTACCACAGATAGTTTTGATGCGCTAGCATCAAAAATAGCAATATCCATGTCCTATCGAATCGCGGGCGCTGTTATAGTGCTATGCTGCTATTCCGGCTTAGAAGCTACTGAGTACTGACAGTCTGATAAAATTTCAAATAACGTACCGCTTTATTTAAAACATATTTACAAAGCATTCCAACACTGCCATAGTAAAAACTTCCAAAGGAAACAAAAACACACACCAATCACAAAATACACTTGCCCTATGAAAATCTTAAAACACAAGTGGCGTAAGGCCACCTTTACTTGTACTGAGATATTGAAGGTTTTGTTTTGTCAACTAATAGGGGAGCTAGGAGTTACTAGCGTGTTATATGGAACACATTTTCCCCTACACAGTGTCATGCCTAACAAAAACTGGACTTACTCCACTTGTGCCTTAAGGGATTTATATCGATTATGTTACAAAATTTAAATTGACACTGTGTATTAACCCATATACTCACAAACCTTGTAAATACTGCATAATAAAAAAAATTTAACAAAACTCAAACTGTAAATATACCTATCACATATTCATAATTAAACCAAATTTCTTACTAATTGGCTAAATATTTTGCTCTTATTCACAAAACTATCGCATGTATCGAGTACAGGAAAATTTGTATAAAAAAAATTATGTCATTCGTAGCAAAAAAAAAAAATTAACTAATACACAATAAATGCAACCAATTGGCAACTAAAAAGCATCCACATGAACATAAAGATAAAACCAAAGAATCATCATTGTAAAAAGGGTGTATAATTAAGGCCCGGTTTTTCGTGCCATTTTCAACCACAAACAAAAGTTGACTAGAGTTTATCTCATACAATTTGGCCGTTTAAACTAAGTTTAAACTGGCAGTGTGGCTTAAACTTGCGCTGAAAAAGCGGGTTTTAGGGATAGGTATAAAATTTGTTTTAAATAATTGTATAAAATACGAAAAAAACCCATGCTATAAAACTAAAGAAAAATATATAAAAAAATTATACTCGAAAAAGGTTTAATAAAATAAATTTAATTAATTAAACATAATGATCATTACTCACGAAAAAAATACTAATAATTGTCATGTGTATATTGGAAACGATTTACTTTAAATAAAAAATACTTGGAACTAATTAGAATTTAAGGAAAAAGTATATAAAATCTAAACCAACTAAAACCACAATTTGTACTATTGGAAAAGAACTGCCAAACAAATAATAAAGAGACAAACTAATTACAAATAATTTTAAATAAATTGTAAATAGCGAGACGATATTAAATTTAATAGTAAAATACAAAACAGGAGGAGATAAAAGCTTTCAGCGTTATATGTTGGTATAACTATAAAAGCTCAGAGCAAAATTGACAAGCATGCTAGTCAGTGCTCTTTTATTATAGCGCACTGTGACTAGTTAGTGACCCGTTAGTATAACAAGTTAGTGATTAGTGTGATCGTCAGGTTTGTACTGAAACCGTTATATAAAAATTCATTTATTAAAACGTGTATACAAAAAATTAATGATACTTAGTTAAACATAAATATTTACTATATTACAACACTGTGCAACACAATTTAAGTTTTTGAAAATCCCACCCGGTTTCTCAACTGTTTCTGAAACTTTTGGGTGTGCTGAATACGAATTTGAAGTCAGATTTTTGGGTGACCCTAGGTTTTCTCTCCAGAGGGTGGTTCGTAAAAATTTCGATAGCTTAAAAAAAAAGAATTTAACAATTTTTCTAGGGTTAAGGAGCTATAATTTAATTTTGGTTTCTATATATGGCGGCATACAACTGTTCCATAACGCAAAAAATTGGGGCAGAGTAAGTTATTAAGAAAAAATATTTAAAAATTAATTTTTTGCTACTACCGCTTTCTAACCAAACTACACTCTGGAAAGAAAACCTACAGTGACCCGAAATATCTGACTTCAGATTCGGATTCAGCACACCCATAAGCTTTCGAAACCGATGAGAAACCCTCTGGGATTTTTTGGCTGTAATTATAAAATATCTTCGAAACATACATACCAGTTCAAAATATTCCTGCGAAATTATTTTCCCTGGAGTTTTTTTATTCACTCGGAAAGGTCCTTAAACTCTTTTATCTAGGAGGAAAAAATAATTGGAGAAGGCGAATATAAAATATAAAGAATAAAGTTAATATAAATATTAGGGTGGTTCAAGTGGTTAGGGAGATCAGATCATCAAATTTTCAAAACCTCAACCCCCAAATCGATAGTAACATAGCAGAAGATATCCCACACAAATTTATGTCGCGAATGGAAACGTTTAAGGCGTGTCGCACGGGGATCAAAATTCAAATTGCCCTATGGAGACTAAAAAAATTAAATCGATTTTTCTTTTTATCTAATACGGCTGATACATTAGCGCAAATTCCGAATTAACTGCGCTTTTGGGAGTTAACTTGAGCATAATCTTCATTATAAACTCCCAAAAATTAAGAAGATTTGAGCAGTTTTAAAAACATTTGCACTGGCAACACTCTGTACATAAATAGACAACAACACTAAGAAACACTAGGAAATTAAGGGTAGCTGACAGATAGGCATCGCGCTGGTCTGTAAGATCCGACTTTCGACAACTAGATGTCGCTGAGGTAGGTAAGAATATGGTGCAATAACAACCAAAGTAGTAATTCTCAATGCTGTTAATCTTCAATTTTGTGTGTATCAGGGTAAAATTTGGATCTGATTAAAGAAGATTTATTGGAGATAATCTCCGTGTGTGTATCCATAGCATAATACTCAAAATCGATAGCACTGTGGTCGGAGATATTACATAAAAAATTTGATTCCGGTTAGGAAAGACAAGAGCGTGTCGCAGCGGGAGTTAAAGTTCAGCGTAAAGCGTTCAGTAGAAATGATGAAACAACTGACAGCTAAATAGACTGCGAGTGTTTGTATGCGTAACAACAGATTCGACGGATACGGAAAATAGAATTTGCTCTACATTTTGACGTACGTCACGCTGATGAAACGCTTACTCCTTGCGACACACCTTCTGTGTTTCCAATCGTAACCAAATTTTGTATGTGATATCTCGTACCCTAGTGCTATCGATTTCGAGTATAAGATAAAAAGAAAAATCACTTTTATTTTTTGAGTCTCCATATGAAAATCTGTACTTTGACGCCTTAAACATCTAAAATCGTGATAAAAATTTATGTGCGATATAGTTGACCGTGTTGCAACCTATCTATACACGGGGTGAAACTGGAAACAATTTTTCATTTGATTATAAGGACCACCCTAATAAACATAGCTGTGTATAAAACGGTATCAAGAATAAAAGGTTGCTAATGTGAATCAAGCGTGCATAGTTTTTCGTTCTGTTGTAATTGTATGTGACGAATGTATGTATGAAATTTTAAAAAGTCGTAATAGAAATTTATTTACTAGTATAGCAAAAAATAAAATAAAATTTAATAATAATAAAAATTTATAAAATTTTTAAAACAAGTAAACGTTGTGAAAAAAAAGAAAGCTCACAATTTATACTAGAGATTGTATGAGCTCGCACATATGTATGTATACACGGTTAAAGAAATGAGCCTAAAAATAAGTATAAATATTTTTTTGCGATTCGAAGCTGTCAAATTACATACATTAATTTTTTTTCAAATTCGAAAGAAATTTTTTTTTGGATCGGATTACACGAAAACCCTCCTGTGAGCTTTCATTCGAATCCTGCCAAGTGCCACATTTTTTTTAATTTTATTTTATTCTTAAAACTTTTCGGTTTAAAATTAAAACTTTTTGGTTTCAACCGTATATTGAAACGATTTTCCGTTAAGACTGGTCGATTTCGAACGAATCTATACTGAAGGTAGTTTACTAATGGCAATTGGCTTGAAACTTTTTCGCTTTCGTAAAGCCTTCCAGATACGAGAAAAAACTGAACCAATTGGGATATTGAAAATCAACGCTTTAAAGTCATACATATTTAAAATTTGCAATTTCCTATTTTACTTTGAATGAACAGATTATATAAAAACCAGTGTGATTTAAGCCTTGTTTGAAGCCCTGAAACACAACAAAAACAAGTAATTTTTACCAGACTTTTTGATCGGTGAAGAGACGGTGAGGTCATGAAATGATTTGGCAGTGTTCCTTTGGTCATGGAATGGGCTAAATTCATAAGACTGTTGTGTTTTGGATCATTCAGGTATCAAAATGTTCTTCAACTCTTCGTCTCACTTTATGAGGTGAAAAAAATCCTAGTAGTAATAGCACGAAATTCTGCCAAAGCATACAGCGATTGTATGCGCATTGTTAGTTCTAATCAACCGAACTTTGGAAAATGGTGGACAAAAAAATTCTCTCGTAAAGTCTAACAACAAAGAGATCTTTATTTGGAAAAGCTAAATTGGCGTGGGAAAATATTTCCGAAGATATTATGATAAACTAGCAGACCCGGCAGACGTCCGAACAATTGTCATTTGTCCGAAAATCTGAGAACTAAAATCACACAGATTATTGCGCTCTTTGCTTGCCCTCTCGAACAATGTATTTGTTGCTGTGCTTGTGAGAGCTATGTTCGCACTGACCAATCAATGGATGCCCTTGGTTATGCTCAGTTTCTGTCACTTGCAAGAAATGACTCAACCAAATAAAAATCACTAATCAGATATTAAAAACATTTGTATTTAAACTTGATTCTTGCTTACTAGATTTTTGTATATTTTATTTTTTTCAAATAGCTGATTAAATTTTCATGTCAGTACATACATACATATGTATGTATATTAAGACGAGCTGTGTAAAAAGTACTAAGGAGTTTCAGTATCATAGTTAGATTAAAAAAACATTTTTTGGTTGTTTAGGAAAAATATAAAAAAATATGAAATATGTAAATACGGGTATATGTATAATAAAGTAGTCACTAAGAAATTTCAAATGATAACTAAACTTTTTCGCAGTCATATATATTTATTATTATTATTTTTTTTTTTTCAAAATAAGAAAACGAACATTTTTCATTCAAAATTAAATTTAAACAATAATTTTTCTTTAACGAAACTGATTTTTATGTTATCAATCGATAATGGACATATTGCATTTCTTAAAAAAAAAAAACACTCTGTAAATCATAATATCTTTTGATAAATGATATGAAAAGTTTTTTGAAAACTACAGGATGACATAGGTGCTTACTTCTTTTTTGTTTAAATAAGCAAAGATCATTGTTGGTAAAATTTTTTTGTATTTCATAAATAACTAGCAAATTTATTCTAAAAATTAGGAGCTACGTTTCAAAGAACGAACAAATTACTAATACTTGTTAAAAAAAAAAAATAAACAAATTAAGTATAAAACAAAATATATTAAAATTTTCATTGTAATTTCTATGAAATACATTGTAATACTTACATACTTAGTTACAAATGCATTAAAAGTAGATAAGATGAATACTAAATATTTGAAGATGTAAATGTAAGACATTTAAGTAAATAAAGAAAAAATAAATTCAAGAAAATCAGTCAAACGTGTAAATTTAGTAAAAAAAGAAAAATTTAATAAAAATAAATATTTAATAATTCATAAATGCAATTGTTTTCTTGTATATGAAAAGGTAAGTTGTTTTTATAAATACCTAAAAAAAACAACGGCGTGTAGTCAGAACACGTCAAAGAAGTTAACTTCAGGGGCCAATACGAACAGGATAAAGAGGAAGAGGGGCGTGCTAGAATGAAAAAGGGGAATGAAGAGAAAAAGGGAGGGAGATAGTGCAAAGGCGAAGAGAGATAGGAAGGAGAGTTGTAAAAGGGGTTGTAAATTGCGGTTAGGTGGCAACCCCAAGTGGCAACCCTGCGTAAAAATGTCATTTTTGGAATACGGCCGAAAATACCTTTCATTTAATACCCATATTGGCATATCTAGCTCTATATTTAAAAAAAAATTGGGATAGGTGGCAACCCTGTAAACTGCCATAAGTGGCAACACCCATGGATTCTGCTCGGCCTCACTATTACAATTTGTGCAATGTTACCTAGATCCTAGAATTTCACCTCCTATTTGATTTGCACAGCTAAACATCGCGGTGAAAATCGCCTACGCCTGAAAGTCGGCTACAATTTCTATTTACGTTGCATAATTTTCGTTGCATCATCAGCCGTTTTCCAAATTTTTGCTCTCAATCAAAACTTCATATCGCCGCCTAAGAAGTTAACTTCAAAAACGTTTGCATAAATATTATCTTGCTGTTGCATAATTATGTTACATTTCAAAAGAGCCTCCTCCTTTTTCGCTAACATCAAAATTATTAGTAGACTTCAGAAATTAGTCTGGCCTAACAGCTTATTGCTATAAGTATAGCTCTGTTTGTCCTTTCCAAAAAAAATCGCAAGATAGGTTGTTGGGCTTGGTGGTGAACGAAGGTACAGCGAAGTACGTGCTGGAATGGACAAAGGTTCAGCTCATTCGCATCTTGGCAACCACGCCACTGTTGGCAGCCATATTTTTGCGGTTGTAAAGGATTTTCTAGACAATTGAGAACTAAATTCCCCTCGCGACGAAAAAAAACAACACTCTATAAGTCACGTATCGTGCCCGTCCTGTTATATGGTGCAGAAGCATGGACACTGGCAGCATCTTTTGAGATGCGAAAAATTCTTCGAAAGACTTATGGGTCCCTAAAAGTTGGCGAACGCGAGTGCCGAAGAAGATGTAGTGATGAGCTTTATGTTATGTTATGTTAAAGTGGCTGCCTCCGCAGTCCACGCGGAGGCTCACGTGGGCCTTAGTTTGGTCCGTTGTGATACCACGAAAGGAGCCCTAAAAATTCCCTTTCTGTAGATCTACCTGACCCAGCAGAAAGGTCGCATCCCCCAAAAAGTTTTGTAAGAAACTTTCTGACATACGACCTCTCCGCTGGGACGGGTCGAGGCAGGAGGCCTCAAAAACACATAAAAACCTTGAAGGGATCCGTCCGCCCGTCACCCCCATACAAAGTGCAACGTATACGTTGCAACTCTATATGGTGATGACGGACAGACGGATCCCACAAGGTTCGATGTGTTTAGGGCCGGAGTTCATACACCCATGAAGCTAAACCAGCGCGTTTGTCTGATGTAGCGCAGAAAATCATCTATATTTGCAGATTCTAGCTCCGCGAGGCATCCAAAGGAGTGTTTGCGGAGACATCGGTACCTGGTTTTCGACAGAGCGGGACAGTGGCATAGATAGTGTTCTACACTTTCTATCTCCTCCTCGTCCCTGCAGCTGCGGCAGAAGTCATTTGTATAGAGGCCCATGAGAGCGCCATGGGTTCCCATAAGACAGTGTCCTGTAAGAAGGCCCACTAGTGGGCTAATGAATAGGCGATTCAGATGAATTACCGATTGCGACCTTTTTTCGTTAAGTTTGGGCCAAATTTGCCTGGACGTTCTGCAAGTCGGCTCCATGGCCCATCTTGCGTCGGCTTGTTCTATGAACCGGGAACGCAGCCAGTGCTTGCATGTATTTAGAGGGGGGCTCACCCAGCTGCCGGAGGTGATTGTATGTAGACAGGTGCCCTTCCTTGCTAGCTCATCGGCAGCGCAGTTACCCGATACAAAACTATGGCCTGGGACCCATATTATACTCAGGCTGCACTTATCGGATAGCTTATTTAGAGCTTCCCTGCACTTAATCGCCACTAGTGACGACGTCTTACTACTTTGCAGGGATTTTATGGCAGCTTGGCTGTCGGAAAAAATGGAGATAGAGTTAGTCACTGGCAGGTTAGTCAGATAGCGAGCAGCTTCCCAGATAGCTATAAGCTCAGCCTGAAAGACACTGCAGTGGTCTGGAAGGCGTAAGCTCATATTAATGTCGAGCTTACTTGAGAAGATTCCACTGCCGACTTTGTTGTCTAGTTTAGAGCCGTCCGTGAAAACGGAGATTTCTTGACCTCCCGGTTTCACGCAATTTTTCCACTCGCTTCTCTCTGGGATCCACGTTTCGAACTTGTTATCCCAGCAAGGCCGTGGTATTGCGTAGTCCAGCTTTAAGTAAGAATTGGGGAGTTGCTTCAGGATCTGGGTATGCCCAAACCTGCAGTCCCTCCAGGGTTGTAGTGCGTTGAGCCTAGCTGCGTTGCAACTGGCAGTAAATTTCCCATACAGGTCAGTGGGAAGAAGAAAAAGTATGGTTTCAAGAGCCTTGGTGGGAGTGGAGGGGAGGGCACCGCTAATAAGCATTGCTGCCATCCGTTGCACCTTTGTGGCTTTGGTTTTGTTAGATTCGATCTCGAGAGCCGGCCACCATACGGTGACGGCGTAGAATAGTATAGGTCGCACCACTGCCGTGTAGATCCAGTGGACAATGTGGGGCTGAAGACCCCACTTTTTTCCGATTGCCGACCTACAGGCGTAGAGCGCCATTGTGGCTTTCCTGGAGCGTTCCTCCATATTACGCCTCCAGTCCAGCCTTTTGTCAAGAATTACGCCAAGGTATTTAACCTCGGTAGAGAGTTCGATCACCCTCCCATTCAGCGATGGGGCGGTGAAATCTGGTATATTGCGTCTGCGGGTGAAGAGCACCATCTCAGTTTTTCCACTGCTGATGCTTAGTCCACATTCCTCAGACCAGGTTTTTGTTAGATTCAGCGCATTTTGCAAGAGTTCGCTAAGCACCGAAGGATGCTTGCCAGTAGCCGTCAGGGCTATGTCGTCTGCATAGGCAATGACCTGGCAGCCGGTGTGCTTTAGTCTAGATAAAAGAGTGTTCACCGTCAGGTTCCAAAGTAGAGGAGAGAGAACACCCCCTTGGGGGGTTCCTCTGTTGGCATACCGTGTAAGTGAAGAATTGCCCATTTCGGAAATAATGGTTCTTCTTTGGAGAAGGAGTTCAACGAACTCCACTAGAGGCTCTTCCACTCCCAGCGAACGCAGGGAGCTCGTTACCGCTGTTGGAAGAACGTTGTTAAAAGCCCCTTCTATGTCAAGAAAAATGCCGAGCGTAAACTCCTTGAAAGCAAGTCCCTTCTCTATCCCAGAGGTGATAGCGTGTAGAGCCGTCTCTACGGACTTGCCCTTGGAGTAGGCATGCTGGCTGTTGGAGATTAGTCCTGGATTTGCCGTTCGCCTAATGTAGGCATCTAGCAATCTTTCTAGAATTTTTAGGAGGAAAGAGGTCAGACTTATAGGTCTGAGATCCTTTGGGTTATTGCAGGATGTCCTGCCTCCTTTCGGTATAAAGACTACCTTTGCCTTGGTCCATTCCGTGGGGATATAGGCCAGGTTGAGGCATGCCTTGTAGATTTGAGTTAGCAGCGGACTAATAAGATCGCTCGCTGCTTGTAGTTCGGCGGGAAATATACCATCTAGTCCCGGAGATTTGAAGGGTTTGAAGGACCTGATTGCCCAGTTAACTCCTTTTCTGCTGACTATGTGGTCCAAGGGCCTCGACGGCCTAAGGTTAGATTGCGAGTTCGAGGGTAGGTATGGTTGAGAGGTGCTGCCCGGAAAGTGGGCCGTGACCAGGGTATCCAGGATTTCGGCACTAGATGAGGCCCATTCTCCATCAGCTGTACGAATACAGCTGAGAGGAGTAGGGTTTTTGGAGAGGACCTTACGTAGGCGATTTGCCTCCGAGACTTCCTCAATATTGCTTGTGAAGTTTTTCCAGGATTCCCTTTTGGCCCTCCTGGTTAACTTCTTAAAAGATTTTAAGGCGTCCCTGTAGGGGGACCAGATCCCTGTCTGTTTTGCCTGATTAAAGAGTTTTCTGCTGTTCTTCCTTTGCTCGGAGATTTCAGGGGTCCACCAGTACGGTTTCTTTCTACCCCTTTTTTTAATCTCCGGGCAGGCTGCTATGAAGGCAGCGTTACAAGAATTGGTGACAAGATCTACTGCTTCGTCTATCTTAGACGGTGAGTCTAGCTCACCGAGAGAAGCAAACGATATGTCTGAGAGAGGCGCTTCATCAGATCTTATCGGTAGGCAAGACCTACCGTGAGAAGCGTTTTCTTGGAGGGTAGAGGACAGGACCACTTTGTAAAGGTCCCAGTCCGTACGTCTCCTGTTCCTGTAAACCGCCATAGGCGGAGGTCGCAGAAGCAGATTAAAAGTTACGTACATATGGTCAGAGTAGGAGTTATCATCGGAAACTTTCCATTCCTTAACTAAGTCAGAGAAAGGTCCTGAAACCAGAGTAATGTCTAGAACTTCCCTCCTATTCGAGGTGACAAAAGTTGGTTTGTCCCCAGAGTTACAGATACAGAGGTTATTTTCTATGATAAAATCAAAAAGAGACTCACCCCTTGTATTTGTGTCGGTTGAGCCCCATGCGAGGTGGTGCGCGTTGGCGTCGGCTCCAATGACTATCGGAAACCCCTTGAGTTGGGCCTCCTTTACCGCCTTGCTGAGCCTATCCTGTGCAGAGATGGGGCGATCGTGCGCAAAGTATGCGGACATCAGCCAGAGGGTATAGTCCTGCAGCTCGAGGCTGATACAGGTGAAGTCATCATCGCTAAAAGGAGATAGTAGAAAATAAGAAAGAGTTTTTCTGATAAGAATACATGATCTGAGTCTACCTTTTGCAGGTGGCGTCACCAGCTGGTACTCATCGGTATTCAGCCCACAGACCCTGGTACCGACGACCCATGGCTCTTGGACTAGAACAACCGCCTCCGATGTTTTGCAGAGGCGTAAGATTAGCGCAGCGGAGGCTGCCTTAGAGTGATGCAGGTTAATTTGCAGTATCCGGACCATCAGGACCGTTCTGAAAACTCAGCATCGACGTCCATCTCCCCCTGCTCCGTCCCGCCCGATGCCACCTCAACGATTGTATCGTCGAAGCCAACATCTGACCGGTCGGATTCCAGGAGGAGGTATTCGTCCATGCTGGTAGAGAACTGCCCTGCCAGCTCAGATACCGAGAGTGTATCACTCTCGGACTCTGGAGCACTACGTGCTAGTTCGATATCGACCTCATGTACACTCGAGGTGTTGCATGGGGTCGTGAGATTTGCTGCGGTGGAGGTGGGTACACTCGAGGCGCTGCCCACCTCCTCCAAATTCATCGGAGCCGACTCGATGGAGGTAGCTGCTGCCTCAGAGTCCAGCGTAACAAGTGCACTCAAGGTGTTTCCTGCCATCGCATCACTCTGAAGCTCGGGCTTCGTCTCCATCTCCTCCGGCTCCTCTCTCTGGGTACCATCCCGCTTGACTTTCAACGTGATGGAGTAGAAGCCGTAGCTTAACACTCCATCCCATTTAGCAAGCCAAGGAAGAGACGCCTCGCTAATGACGAAACCGACATAGCGTTGCTTCTCCCTTGTCTCGCCCACGCGGACTATCCTCCAATCGCTTGAAGGTAGTCCCGGGTTGCTTTGCGCGATGGTGCCCAGAATCTCGCCAGGCTCCGCCAGCACGTCTGGGACCCAGGCCCAAGCTCTCGGTCTGTTTGGAATTTCTTCCAAACTGACGGCATCCAGCTTAGCCCCGGGCCACAGCTCCCCCACCGAAGCTATGGCGAGTGTGTACAGGCGGCAAGAGCGCTCGTCTGCGCAGGAAACTAATTTAATCCTACCCTGATACCAGCCGGCATCGCGGATAATGGGAGCAGCACCCGGATTCTTGTCCATAATGTCCTTGAACTGCCTGAGAAGGCCGTTCAGGACATCCTTCCAATTGTCCGGGGTAATGTTTCCATCCGGATGGCCGCGGTTCAAAACCGCCAGCGTGATGTTGCCCTTGGCAACCTCGTTGAACGGTTTTGTTAGGGCAGGTGGAGAGGGGGCAGAGGTTATGGGCCTATGCCTTTTAGGAACGCTCGAGGCGTGTACTGTCGACCGCTGCCTTTTAAGGGCTGGCCCATCCGACCCGGTTGGCGCCGTATTGGCAGGATTGGTTGCGGTGTTTGCGGTGTTACGCGTTGATTTTTCCGCAATGATTTTCCTGGCCCAGGCCAGAGAGCTTTTTTGCTCTGCCGTCAGCTTATCGCTGGGAGACTTGCCCAGTCTCTCTACAATTTTGGCGGCATTGCGTAGATTCCGCTGATTACGGACTGAGAGAGGGACTCGTTTGCTTGCCTTAGAACCCTCTAGGGGGTCAGCCGGCTTGCCACGAGTTAGTTTTGTATGGGCGGGGGCATTCACTCTGTCCGTGGAGGACCCGGTGTTGGTTTCCGCCACATGCTGAGCAGAGGTGCCCGTAAGACGGGCCACCTGCGTTTGCTCAGCCGGGAGTTGCTTTCCCTCAGTGGGGCTAGCTTTTCCGGCTGTTACAGGTTCGGACTTGCCCTCAGGGGGTTTGGTCCTACTGCTGCTAGCTTGCGCAGGTGGCCGAAAAGTGGTTTGAGGCCGTGCAGGCCTGATCGGTGCCACCTTAGCGGTTCCCGATTGTGGCAGGGTTTTACAAGTGTTGGCCTTTTTAACGCCTGTGCCAGAGGCAGCATCTTTACCCGTGCAGGGCTCCGAGGCTTGGTTTTTATTCATTTGGAAAAATTTAATAACTGGTTCGTAGGCTGCCTACTGAGATGAGACCGTTCGGCAGCCCGAAAGTATGTGAAAAGGGGATGTGAAACGGTCGACTACGACAGAGCCCCATGCCGCAGCAAGTCACCGCTACTCCCGGAGGTGGACCGATATCCGGGAGGCTCCGTAATAATACAGTCGGATACCCCTGACTGCAAACCATCCAATGGGCACGGAATCGCATAACACCCTGGATTAGGGGGGGCCACCATTTCATCTGGGTGTGGCCCGGTTCCCACCTTGAGGCCACGTTCAAGAATCATTTCCATATGCCAGAGCTATTAAAGAGCTAAGGCACCAATGGCACTGATTTCTGAACTTAGCTAGCACTCCCCTGGGTAGGGGTTTCTGTAGTGTCTATTACCAGCCGGCACCCTCTGGGAGGGTTCAGCCCAAGGATTTCTGCCAGCTTTACGTCGATATAGTTCAGCGAAGTAAAATCAGGCGGTTTCGCTGTTTAGGTCCCGTTGTGCGAATAAACGATTATGCCCCGGCACAGAAGGTGGAAGTAGAGGAAGAGGAAGACTACCACTCTTATGGCAGTATAAAGTGGAGGTATGTAGATCTACGATTGAGCGGTATTTCCAATTGGCGTCAGTTGGCTCAACAAAGAGGCGAAACTTGTTGGACGGCCAAAATAGCATAGGCGGTTAAAGGCTATTTTAAGTATAGAAGTAGGTAAAGATGTTGCTTTTCATATTATATTTAGAGCTTAAGTTTCAGCTTCTTTGTGGATTCTGCGTGAGTCTATTACGGCTTCACGGGTATTAAACACATATGGGACTCAGAACAGGTGAGTGTGACAAGTTGTTTTGCTCCTTCAGGGATTCGGACATCGACCTTACCATCTATCTGAAAATTTTGTTCTATCTTGACAGTTGTGAAACTCAAGCGGTAATAGTCATAGTAAAATGGCTGATGATGCAACGAAAATAGAAATTGTAGCCGACTTTCACCGACCAGAACTCATGGGTGTTGCTACTTATGGAGGTTTACAGGGTTGCCACCTATTCTAATTTTTTTTAATATAGAGCTAGATAAGCCAATATGGGTATCAAATAAAGGGTATATTCTACCGTATTCCAAATAAGATAATTTCAAGCAGTGTTGCCACCTAACCGCAATTTATTTATTTTTTCGCATATCTCGGGAACTGCTTGACCGATTTGGATAAAATTTGCCATATAGACAACTTGATTCATTCTATTTTGTATTTTCTCAAACTGTAGCCTAGGAAAGGCTTAAATATTTATTGTCGGTCGTCCAATTGTTCCTTGTTCGAAGGTTATATAGAAACACGACACCAATCAAAGAAGAGAGCAAGCAGGCCACGCCCACATTTTGCCTTTTTAAATTTTTTTATACAAAAAAATGGTTATACAACAATAATGAAAAGAATCGATGCCACAACAACAACTAAGACAGCTATTAGTAACCCATTACAAATGCACTTCGGTAATTATTTATGGTATAATTGCCTTGAAAAGAAAAATAACAATAAAAAACAAACGGAAATGCCATAAAATGAAAAGATAACAAAAACAAATAGGCTAACAAATAAAGGTAACAATACATAGGCAAAAGAGGGGACAAGCGAGAAAATGAACACAGCTAGATCTGCTACTGCTGCTACTTGTTGCACTGCTGGACCGGCAGTGAGGAGAAGTAAATAAAAGACTTAAGACACGTACGCCTTTCCCTCCAAATCGATGACGTCACAAACTTCCAGTGAGCTTTTTTCACTTGAATTCCAGTTAAAAACATAAGAAATAGATTTACTTCACACAATTCAGGAAAGCTCACCTAAAAGCTCTAACTTTACACCAGCAATCTAGATTTTGGGTTTTGTGCCAGTAAACAGTTGTCGATCGTGTCTTAAGCTCAACACATGCTTTACTAAAGCAAAACTGTATTACGGTGTTTTTCCGCAAAAGAAAAAAATAAACAAAACCATATAAAGTAAAAAATTGTGTAATTGTTATTTATAAGCGAGAATTATTTTGCAGATTAAGTATGATTTAGAATGTGACAAGTGCAGGTGAAATGTAATTACATAACTGAATTCTCTTCAGTCGAAAAATAGAACAAAGTTGTGCAGTTGAATTTGGCGTGGAAGAGTGATAAAAACTTTGCCAGATATGAGCTTTTTGCTTGCTTGTTTTTGAATTTTAATTTTAATTTTACGTTTTTTTTTCTGTTTTCGGTTTATTTCATTTTACTTTTTGCTCCTAAAATGCGGCATCTCTCCCTGCAAAACTCAAATACTGTAGTTGGTACTTCTCTCTGCCACGCCCCCGTCGCCACTCTGTTATTATATCCACTTCATAGTATTGCGCGCTGCAATTCATTACTCGCTGTTGGCATAGCCACACCAGCTTGTCCACTCGCCGCATTCTGGCACTTGCCACAAACCTAAGCTGCACACACACACAAACTCATAAACACACTGACCTCGTGTAAACACTTTACTTCAATTGTTACTCTGGCAACCGCTTTTTTACTTAATTTATTTGTTTACTTTTTTGCTTTTAACCATCTCATCTCTGCCCGCAATCTGTTTTGGCTACACCAGTCCACACCACTTCATGTATTCTTCATTTGGTTATAATTAACGTGAGCTGGTTATAATTAAGGTGCAACTATTTTATACCCAGTTGTGCTTGGCATACAAGGTTTTATGACTCAGAGTTAACGTCAAATGACCGGTTAAAATCACACGATTTTGACAAATTTTCAAATTAAAAAAGATTACTCGGCATTGTGCAAGTTGGCCTAAGAGTGGTTTGCAATATAATGTACGAATTGGGGTAGATATACTTGGTTACTTGAGAAAGCACCAGAAACTGGTCGAGAAAGGATGAAAGTGAAGACTTCGACTGAGATGGAAACAACAGGTAGATAATGACTTGAACTCCCTTGCTGTTTCCAATACGTCGCCAATTAGCTAAAAATGAATAACTGGCTTGCTTAAAAAATATGATTCATTTTAAGGTGCTGCCACTTGGGCCATATTACAAGGTTTCCACCTACCTCGATTTGTTTTTAAATATAGACCAAGATATGCCAATATGGGTATCGAATGAAATGTATTTTCGGCCGTATTCCAAATATGTTAATTTTGAGCAGGGTTGCCACCCAACTACATGCTATTTATTCTTTTCTTCATCGCCCGCTTTCTCGGGAACCGCTTGACTAATTTGGATAGAATTTGACATATACATAGACAGTATGATTCATTCTAAGATTATTTACGGGAGTACTGCCATTTGGCGTAGTTTACAGGGTTGTCACCTTTCTCCATTTTTTTAATTGTGGGTATTTAATTGAAAGCATTTTCGGCCGTAATCCAACTAGTAAATTTTTAAGTTGGGCTGCCACCTCGGGTTGCTACCTTACCGCATTTTATTTATTCTTGCGTATTTATTGATCGATTTGGATGACTTTTTGGTGCGGGGATAGTTTGCGTTATTCTAAGATTTTCATCTGGGTGTTGCCACTTGGGGTGGGCTACGGGGTTTCCACCTATTTAAGTTTTTTTTTGGGAAATCTATTTTTAAAAGCTTATACTGTTGGTAATAAATGGCTAAAATGATATTATTTTGTAGGTAACTCTCCTTTGATTTTTCCAGTGGCACCGCTCTCTTTTAATGAAGGCATTTTTGAAAATTTGATTGGTCGTAACTTTTATACGATAGAACGATGAAATTTGGCACAAAGCATACAAGTATCATTGGGAGTATACCTGATGAAATTGGATAAAATCGCCCTCCAGCCACGCCCACTTTCGTTATCGAAAACTTCGAAAATCACCTAAACTGACATAATTGCGGTAGAACGATGAAATGTGTACAAGGTATACTAGCATAATACGGAGTTTTCCTGATGTAATTGGACGAAATCACTTCCGAACCACGCCCACTTCCGAGCTAGAATATTTCGAAAGTCATATGAAAACTACAGCTGGGTATTCAATGTTTGGTTTATCCGGACTTCCTTACTTGTTATAACAACTTTTAAGTGTCCGCGTGAAAGAGTATTTGGCTCATTTGGGCTCCGAAATGAGTTCAACTCGGAAGGAAATGATTAGAGAAATGTGTTTGTAGAAAACGTTTCAATGCTGAAAATAGCACAACAGGGTATATAATTTACAATTTCCAGCGAGCTTTGGCTTCCTTATATTTGTTTTTTTTTTTTTTGTAGTTTGTTAACCACATTTATCATAGAATGTTATTATTCTCTTTTTTTCTGATGCTTTAAAATGTTAGCCGTAATTAATTTTTTAGCTCTCTTGCTTTACTATACGCTTCATTTTCCGTTTTTTTTTTGCATTGAGGCTGTGTTTAATGTCTCGCCCTTTTTTCATTTTCTAGCTCTTTTCTGTGCCACAAAAACCTTCTCATAATGAATTCAATCATCTGCCTTGCCACATTGAAGCGTACTTTTTCTTTACTCTTCTTTTTTTTTACTTCAACGTCTGTTCAAACCAGATTAGCTTGCCTTAAATTTCACTAAGTGATTGTATTGTTTAGCCTTTAAAAAAGTTGCATATATTTTTTTAGACAACAAACCTATTTAAAGCTTGCGTGGGTGAATTTAACTAAGTTATTTAATATAAGCTTTTACCACGGTATTATTTTAATAATTTTATTGTATTCAATTGCTTCAAACATAATAAACAAGGTTTTGTTTTTGTGACACTGATTACCAAAAAAGTGCCAATTTAAGTTCGACTTAATCTGCCCACAAGCGGCAGCTTGCAAAAGTCAATAAAAAGCGCCAATAACGTTGCCCACATCAATTGCCGATTATATTACTCCAACGTAGATTCATACATACATACATACATAAGTAGGCATACAAAGTCCATAATTTATATTGTGCATACCTGTACGTAAGTCTTTGTGAATGTCAACAAACTTCTTACCATTTTTCGAGGCACTCAGCGTAAATAATTTGGTACGTTATTAGCGTTGGCGTGGTATATATGAAGCTGGCGATGATTGCGTTAAAAAAACACCAAAAAAACAACGAAGATTTTATGTAAACTTTTTTTTAATTTTTTCTAATTTTTTATTCTTTTTGTAACAATATCAAAATTTAAATAAAATAAAAATCGCTGATTACCCAATTTAAGTCTGCTTTTGTGTTGTTTGACTTTTATATTGAATAAATATTTGCTGTAATAATATTTCCTTTTAACAGTTTTTTTCATGGCGTAATCAAGTTAAATATTTTTTTTTTATTTGGCAACACTACATAACACTCCCTCGCATATTTCTATATATCTCACAACAAAAAGCTCTTAACTACTTTTCGTGCTAATACTCTCATATTATAAAAAAGCGAACTCTAATTGTATCTACACGTTTTGGTTTTCATAGGAGGCATTCCATCTATGATAGCTTATTGGAGTAGTATTAAATTCCAATGTCAAGCCAACCCTATATTTCCTGGATTTTGAACCAAAAAAGTTCACGTTTCCAAAGAAAAAGTACATGGGTTTTAATAATTGTTCATTAAAACCTCTCCACAGAACTTTTTCATAGCATATGTAAAAAAAATCCTCAGAAATCATGAATTCATTCATAAATTGTGGAATAATTTTCTTAGAATCCATGAATTTTTTCTTTAATTCTAAGATATATCAGTTGAACTTCTATTAAATTTTTTTCATTTTTCTTCTTTTTTATTTTATTTAAGTCAAAGACTGAAACCGAAACCGTAACCGATTAGAACCGTTTCATTTTTCAAAACCGAAACCGAAACCGTAAAACGTTATTTTAATCTGAAAAAGAATGAAGCTGAAACCGAATCAAAAGCCGGAACCGGTTCCAAACGGGTTTGAATTTTTGATTATCTTCTTTTTGTGGGCAGATATTTTATTTTACGATTTTGTCCCATGAATAGTTTTCATGGAAGATTGTCTAGCAAAGTAACAAATGACAAGTTTTGAACTCAGTATAAAAATTCCGAAAGAGTAAATTGAAAAAAATTTACAAGATCCGAAGAAAAGTGTTAAGTTGCTCGTGTCAGACGTGACATAAAAACCGACAGCGATCTTAGAAGCTATGGCACGTGACCCAAAGATTAATTTTTCTATTATAACAAAAAATTTTAATTATTAATATAAAACAAGGCATGCAACCGATTAAAATAACGTTCTGGTTTCGGTTTCGGTTTTGCAAGGTGTTTCGGTTCCGGTTTCGTTCTTCAACATTTATTTCGGTTTCGGTTACGGTTTCGTTCCGGTTTCGGTTTCCAAATAAAAAATTTGAAAACAAAATATTTTACTACTAAAAAGCTCAAGAATGTAGCTTCAAAATTAGTCTGAATTTTCATAACGTTTTCCCGCGGCAATAATAGATTTTCTTCAAAATAATAAAAAGTATTCACGATATGTATGGAAAAAATCTGAAGATAAACTATTTTTTCTATTAAAACAAAATCAGAATGGAAACTAAGTGAAATAAATCGTCAAAAACATTAATATGAGTGGTGCTTTCTGAGAAACGCTACTAAACATTCTTTTTTTTTTTATCTGGTATTTTTTTTTTTTTTGACGGCTTCATTCAACTATAGTCAAATTTCTTTTTTCAGAATTTTGATACTGAGTTCAAAACGTGTCTTTTGTAACCTTGCTCGACAATCTTCCATGAAAAAAATGTGTCCCACTAAAATAAGTGAGACTATAAAAAAATTAAAAACCGTTTGGAACCGGTTCTGGATTTTGAAACGGTTTCGGTTTCGTTCTTTTTCTGATCAAAATAACGGTTACGATTTCGGTTTTGAAAAATGAATCGGTTTTAATCGGTTCCGGTTACGGTTTCGGTTCCGGTTTCAGTCCTTGATATAAACCAGCAGCAATAATAAAATTGGAAGAAAAACAAAATTCATTATTTCTTGGCCCCAAGCTCACAATTACAATGAAGTTGTAAACAAATTATTAAATTTTTTTTTATATTGTTTTATTTGTTCTTATTTGTTTTTATTTTATAATATTTTATTTTATTTTATTTTATTTTGTTTTATTTTATTTTATTTTATTTTATTTTATTTTATTTTATTTTATTTTATTTTATTTTATTTTATTTTATTTTATTTTATTTTATTTTATTTTATTTTATTTTATTTTATTTTATTTTATTTTATTTTATTTTATTTTATTTTATTTTATTTTATTTTATTTTATTTTAATTTATTTTATTTTATTTTATTTTATTTTATTTTATTTTATTTTTTTAATTTTATTTTATTTTATTTTAATTTATTTTATTTTATTTTATTTTATTCTTTTTTATTTTATTTTATTTTATTTTACTTTATTTTATTTTATTTTATTTTATTTAATTTTTTTTTATTTTGTTTTATTTTATTCTTTTTTATTTTATTTTATTTTATTTTATTTTATTTTATTTTATTTTATTTTATTTTATTTTATTTTATTTTATTTTATTTTATTTTATTTTATTTTATTTTATTTTATTTTATTTTATTTTATTTTATTTTATTTTATTTTATTTTATTTTATTTTATTTTATTTTATTTTATTTTATTTTATTTTATTTTATTTTATTTTATTTTTTTTATTTTATTTTATTTTATTTTATTTTATTTTATTTTATTTTATTTTATTTTATTTTATTTTATTTTATTTTATTTTATTTTATTTTATTTTATTTTATTTTATTTTATTTTATTTTATTTTATTTTATTTTATTTTATTTTATTTTATTTTATTTTATTTTATTTTATTTTATTTTATTTTATTTTATTTTATTTTATTTTATTTTATTTTATTTTATTTTATTTTATTTTATTTTATTTTATTTTATTTTATATCATTTTACATATCGTACTATTTTTTGATTTTCTTTTGTTTTTGTTGCGGTGCCAATTTTTTTTTATTCCGGAAGTCTTGAAAACAAGTATTAAATCAATTTCAGCAGGAATCACCCAACTTTTTTGTTATAAAAAATTTGGGAATGTTGTTGATTAACGCGGTTTGCGTGGTTGCTTTTTGACCATTTCGATTTGCTCGTTGTTTGCCTGTTGCGGTGCTAGTCATAGCCCACTATAACTTGTTGTTGTTCTTGCTTCACTATTAAATATGTGTGGATTTTAACAGCTCTCATTTCTAGCTAACGTGTTTTCTCATTTCGCTTTTTACTTTTAATTTTACTACAAATATTTCGGATATGGATCTGTTATTGAATTCATTAAAACACACCGCCCGCTTATACTACATGAATGTGTGTGTGAGCATATATAGCGCAAAAAGCGAAAATAACCATGAATTAGAAATATTTGTTATAGCTGAAAATAAAAAAAGAATTTGAATAAACTTTAGTAGAGCGAAACTGAATAAAATGGCAAGCCGTTGTTAGCAAAACACTTTCGTTTATGGATTCCAGGAAAAAAAATTGTTTAATATTCATAATTGTTATTGAAATTTTTGTGATATCGAATTTGTATATTCATAGCTTTTATATGTATATGGAGCAACAATTTAATTTGCATTTTATTGATGAACTGTATTATATCATACATATATCGAATGTATAAATAGAAAATGAATGTTTAAATTTATACCTTTCGAATTTCTCCACAATTGCAAAACAACGTCGCACACATTGTTTTTGAATTTTGAAATTAAACATATTATTTGATTACATTTCTGTAAACTGACCGATAATATCCTCCAATTCACCGAAAAAAGTCTTGAGAAGAACTCTATTTGCTAATGTGGAAGAACCACTCAGTTTTTGCTAATTCGTGAAGAACATTTTATTTTATTTTATTTTATTATTTTCTTTGAATATCTTTTTTTCTATTTTATTTTTTAATTTTATATTTTTTCAATTTATACTATTTTATTTTAATATATACATATTACTTTGTCCAATTTGTTTTATTTTATTTTTATTGATGTTTTTTAATTTAATTTTTAACTTTACTTACCCAAAATGATCCAAAACGACCCCAAAAAGACATTTAAACGTTCCCAAAATGATCCGAAATTGAACCCAAAATGACCCTAAAATGATTCCAAAATGATCCAAATATGATTCCAAAATAGCCCAAAAATGATTCTAAAATGACCCCAAAAAGACTCTTAAATGTACCCGAAAATTACCCCAAAATTAACCAAAATAACCCCAAAATAATCCCAAAATAGTTACAAAACGACCGCAAAAAGACCCTCAAATGTTCCCAAAATGATCGAAAATTTAACCCAAAATGATCCCAAAGTGATCCAAAAATTATCCCAAAATTACCCCAAAATTATGCGAAAATGACCCCAAAATTGTCCCAAATAAATACAAATGAACCCAAAATGATCTCAAAATAGCCCCAAAATTATCCCAAAATGACCCGAAATTGATCCAAATATGATCTCAAAAATATACCATACAAATACAATACAGTAAATGGTAACCCTGGGTGGTAACTCTGGGCGGCATATCTCACTCAATAATTAAAAAAAATAGATAGATGGCAACCCTGTACACCCCCAAGTGGAAACCCCCCAGTGGAAAGTCTTAGAATCAATCATACTACCTATATGCCAAATTTCATCCAAATCGCTCAAGCGGTTCTCGAGATAGTCCGTATATAGTCCATATATACTGCGATAATGTGGCAACTCTACTTGAAAATATTTTAGTTGACATGTGACCGAAATTACCTTTCATTTGATACCCATATTGGCATATTTTGCTACAAAATTGAGATAGGTGGCAACCCCCAAGTGGATAGTCTTATAGTCAATCATACTATCCATATTCAAAATGTATCCAAAACGGTCAAGCGGTTCCCGAGATAGTCTGGATATACAAATATACATAAGGTAAAATAAATAAAGCGCGGTCAGGTGGCAACTCTAGGGGTTACCCTGCTTGAAATTGTCATATTTGGAATACTGCTGAAAATACCTTCCATAATTTAAAAAAAAATTCGATAGGTGGCAACCCTGCAACCGGCCCCAACTGGCAACCCCCAAGTGGACAGTCTTAGAATCAGTCATACTATCTATATTCAAAATTTCATTCAAATCGGTCAAGCGGTCTTCGAGATAGTCTGGATATACAAATATACAAATGTACAAATATATGTACAAGTTTAGCTCGTTTAAAGTTATATGATATATTTATATATATATATATATATATATGTATTTATATCTACTTATCTTATTGACTTTTTGTATTTATTTATTATATTATTTTATTTTATTTGAAACTCCAAAGTAATATGTTCCATTGCCCTACCCAAAATGATCGGCAACCAAAGCAACTAAGTATTTCAAAACTAACTTAACTTCCACCTGTTGTTGTTGGTTTTTTAACTACTTATTATAATAATTGCATAACTATTTGCTTACTTGACCTGCAAAAACACTTTCATATAGTTTATAAAATAATTTATTTTTGTTTTTCATCATGTCAATTTTACAGCGCTTCAAATACTCGCTAGCTGCTCACTCGCAGCCTATCGTCTAATTTGCTTTGTTGAATATTTCTAGATAGATACATACATATGTAGTATCATAAAAATATGCACACATTCATACATAACCAGCATACATACCTACCTTGTTATATCATTTAAAAACAATTTTCTATATTTGCTTTTTTATTGCTCGTTTACTTAAGATGACATCAGTTTTTTTATGGGTTTCAAATAACATCATAATTTTGTGGCTGTTATTTTTTTCGTTGGCTTAAAAATGCTTTTGATTCATATAAACTTGTGTATTTTGGCAAATAATTTTTTGACGCTTGGCTTTGACAATTAAGAGGTTTGAGGTTTTATATTGAAATGAATATTGATGTGAAATTAATGAAATGCTTTAGGGATTTAGTAAAAAGCAAAAATTTACAAGCTAATTTTTTTTGAGCTCAAATATTCAATAATTGGCACTTGATCTGCGAATATTTACTGCATATAATTAAATATTTGAAATCAATCAAACTTTGATTACTAAGCAATCAACCCTTCAACTGCTTTCCCTTGATTAATTTGCAAATGCTGTTAGTGTTTTTTTTATCTGTTTTTAAATCTATAATTTATTTCTATTGGTGACTGATTTGTGACCTTAACTTTTGGTGCAAATTTTTAATACTGAAAAAAGTTAATATACCCTTGTACTAGTACTAGTACTAGTGCGCTGGGTATAAAAAAAACTAAATAATAATTACATAAGCATTGCAGCCAAAATCTTAGACCGAATGTAAACAACAAATTAGCATTTTTCTCAGAGACAAGTATGAAATATTTAATTATTTTTCAGTTATATGTTCTAATTTTAAATTAAGCTAAATGTAGATGTTGCGCAGCTTCCTGCATATATTAACTCGTCTTCGTCTATGTTTTTCTTAGACCCGGTTTTCCAGTGAACGTTTAAGCCACAGACAAAGTTGACTAGAGTTTATCCCATACAAGTTGGCCGTTTAAACTAAGTTTAAGCTCGCACCAAAGTTTAAACTTGCACTGAAAAACCTTACCTAACACAGCTAATTCAGTCGTCTTAATTAAACACACGCTTAGCTGGAAAGGTGTTGCGAAGAATAACTGTTATAATAGAGAAGAAAAAAGGCTAGCCTAGAACTTCACATATTAATTTACTAGCGGTAGTTTGTAGAGCATACAAAATCAAACACTTTTTACATACATACATAAGTAGTTATGTATGCGCCAGACCTAACGAAAGACTTAAGAAAGAAACTTGCAACAGGTAGTTCTTTGTTGCTTTGTTTATTTTTTTTTCACTCGGTGTTTTGTTTTCTTTTCTCTTCTTCTTTTACAACTTCAATGCTAAGCAAGTGTATTATGTAACACATTTTTCTAACTCTATTTTGAAGTAACTGAGTAAATACTTGTTTTGTGCTATTTTCATGATGTTCTTCATAACACGCTGGTACGTTTAGGTTTTTCAATTGTGTTAGTGTGATTGCATTCTTGTTTTTATTTTTACAATTCAAATAAGATGCAATGGATGATGAATAATGCAATTCAGTTGACTATCTCTTAAGAAACCGTTTTTTATAGCGCATGTGTGGCACACGCGCTTTTGGGGGCGCATAAACATAATATTCTCCATGATTTCATGAAGACATACAGTTGATAAAAAAAGTAAGAGAGATAAAATAAAATAAGTTAAAATTAAATTAAGTTAAATATCAGAGAAGAGAATAAATAAATCAAAATTAATTGTAATCAAAACTAAATGAAATAAAATTAAGGTAAATTGAATAATAATAAGACCAAATCACTTTTAAATAAATAAAAAATCGAATCACTTTGTTAGTGCTACTGAGTTGATATCAGTAAATAAAATAGTTTCAGTCTACAAATTATTGGCAACACAATCGAAGCTGCTAAACAAACTGCATTATTCAGCCGTCAATTGCATTGTAAGTGTATAAGAAAAATGTTATAAAAAGGTTAATTCACATTGGTTGTGATCTCATTAGCGGTTAGCGACCGTCAGTCAGTCAATGCGCTCCAAAGCGGAGATACAAACAAATAAATACACACGTTTAGATCTAATACGTGAGCATATACGCCCAGACATATGCATGCATGAATGTACTCATAGCCTATAAAACTCACCTTTGAGCTCACCGTGCCGAACTGACATTGGCATTGAACTTAAAATGCGTTTAATTAGTCATTGTTGTGTCTGTTTGTATATTTGTATGCATTTACCTCCACATATTTTTAGGTGATATAAACCTATCTACATCATATAGGTGAATACCAGAGACCGAGCCTAACAATTATTTTCGAAAGTAACAGAGTTTAATTCTTCGGAGATTTCGCCCCTTTTCATCCAGTAGACGCCCACTCTTCGAGCATCGTAAATTTTGGAATGCAAAAATTGTGATAAATCATAAACAAATTCAAGTATTAAAACTTAACAACTGGAATGACTTTACCATCCCACACAAAATTTTCTAAAAAACTAATTGGCAGTCATTTTCAACAATGATCTTTTTCAGGTGCATTTGAAT
>CAXKVI010000004.1:118854830-118872330 GCA_964058755.1 Campiglossa producta
CGGATAACGGTTATATTAGAAGAAATAAATGAGCAATATTTATATTGAGAAATTTAGGATTTTAAACGTGATAAATACAAATTAGGTAAATAAGTAAATAGGGTTTTACTAACATAAATATATACAGGGCTGTCGGTGTGGGTACATTTATGTAACTCCCCCATCTTAGATTAACATTACTCCTGAAATGTTTAGTTTTATATTATTTTTTTCGAATACTTAGTAAGTGATTTCTAATATTCTATGAATACATATTTCTAATAAGTTCTTATGCATATTTTGTATGAAAAAAGAATTACAAGTAGTGCGCTTGATACAACTTACATACATAATTGAAAGTTTGGCCTTCTAATTATATAAAATATACTTCTTTATACATTTCATGATTTAATTTCGTTTTGTTCTATTCCTTCCAGTAATTTTTCTATCAAAATTTACATCTTCAATATCCTTTTGGTGCTTATACTTTCTTTTTACAATTTGCCTGTCTCGTTTTAAACCTTTTTCGTCAAGAAAATTAGTGACTCCTTTTTGCTTTACGGTTTTGATTATATACTTTGGTTTTTGTTTCAAACTTTGAAATCCCAAATTTTTTACAAGCTCACGATCTCCAAATTCTTGTGAGCTGGCTCTATTTTTATTAATTCTATTAATATATTTTTCTTTTTTATTATGCACAATATCCTGTAAATCTTTCCAAGCAACTTTGTCTACGTGATTATGTAAAAGATCGCAAGGTTTCTGTTTAGTAGCCGAATGGATAGTGTTATTGTATATTTGCACAGCTTTAAACACTAGGGTTTTGTCATCTACATCCGCGTACATTTTGCTTAGTCTGAAAATACGTATGTGCTCATTGAGGGTGAGATGAAACCTCTCAATATCTGAATTTCCTGTATGAGTATTAGGTGATGTAAAGTGAAATTCTACGTTTTCAGAGCTAAGAAAATTTTTAATAAAAGCTGTGTTAAATTCGTTGTCTGCAACAATTTTTACCGGCTTACCTAATATAGCAAATCTTTCATTAAGAGAATCTACAATCGTAATTGAATTTCGATCAGAAAGCGAGTGAATGGACACGTGCTTTGTAAGCTTGTCAATGCACGTTAAAAACATTTTTACTTTATTTAAATACCATATATCTATATGAACTACTTCATTAGATTTTGATGGAGTTTCTGTAATATACAACTTTACTTTAGTTGGATTTCTATCGAATTTGCACATATTGCAAATTATACAGTTGTTAATAAATTTATGTACTTCTAATTTTAAATTTGGGTAGTATATTGTATTTTTCATTTCTTCATAGGTTTCATCGATTCCTCTATGATTTTTATCTAAATGGTATTTTTCAATTGCTTCAAGAAGGCGGCCTTTCTCGAAAATATCCGTTAAATATTTACAACATTTTAAAATACGCATTCCTGCAATATTTGAGAAGTACTTAACCAAAGTATTTTGGAGGGATTTAAAGATAACAAAATCGTCGCAAAATACCCCAACAGTTCCTTTTATCGGAAATATATCCCTTAAAACTTTTAACACGTAGCCCTCTTCGTAATTTTTGAGTTTAATTATATGCCTTATTTTTCTTTGAAAAATAATCTTTTTTAAATAGCTATTAGAATTTCCGTTTTCTATTATAATTTGATGTTTATAGATATTTACCGGTGATTCTGTAATATAAACGTGGTCATCGAGATTTTCCTGTCCACTATGGATAGTTGCTAAATCACTTCGTACATCACCATCATTATCAAAAGCGTTTACTTCGATCCTGCTCAAACAGTCTGCAACACAATTAGATTTTCCTTTGATATACTGTATGTCGAAATCGTATTCATTCAAGGTAATCTTCCATCGTTGCATCTTCATGTTTGGTTCTTTCAGAGAACTTAGCCAAACAAGCGGGCGGTGATCGGTTTGGATTTGAAATTTCCTGCCAAAAAGATACGGGCGAAAATATTTTGTTGACCATACGATACTTAAAAGTTCTTTTTCAATCGTGCTGTAATTGCATTCATGATTATTTAAAGTACGCGAAGCATAAGCTATTGGACGACCGTTTTGCGATAAAACAGCACCCAAAGCTGCATTACTTGCGTCGGTTGTTAGGGTAAACATCTTTTTAAAGTCAGGATAAGCCAAAACAGGATTTGAACTGATGAGCTTTTTCAGCTTATAAAAAGATTCCAAAAAGTTAGGGTCATTACTATTGATTTTAGATTTTTTCTTTAAACAAGAAGTAAGTGGAAGTGCAACTCTACTGTAGTCTTTTATAAATTTCCTATAAAAGCCAGTGAGTCCTAAAAATGAACGAATTTGCTTTATTGTTGTTGGCACAGGTATTTTCTGTATGGCATCGATTTTATTAGGATTTGGTTTAATACCGTCAATGGAGATAATGTGACCCAAATATTCAGATTGTCTTTTGAAAAAGTTGCATTTATCTATCTGAACTTTCATATTGAACTCAGACAATCTAGTGAATATTTTGGTTAATGAGTCGACATGTTCCTCTAGTGACGTCGAAAATATTAGTATGTCATCTAGATATACTACGCAAATCGTATTAATATAATCATGCAAAACTTCGTTCATCATACGTTGAAATGATGCAGGGGCGTTTTTTAAGCCGAAAGGCATTCTTGTAAACTCAAAGTGACCCGTTGAGGTAGAAAAGGCAGTTTTATGCCTGTCTTCAAAAGCAATTGGAATTTGGTGGAAACCTTTGGCCAAATCCAACGTTGTAAAATATTGAGAGTTTCCTAGTTTTGAAAACATGTCATCCATATTTGGCATAGGAAATTTATCCTCGATTGTTACGGCATTGAGATTTCGATAGTCAATAACCAAGCGCCACTTTTCGATTTTAGAGTTATCTAACTTTTTTGGTACAACCCAAATAGGAGCATTATAAGGACTGGAAGATTTAATAATAATTCCAGAATCCAACATCTCATTTATCTGGATATCTACTTCATTTTTATGAATTTCGGCTATTCTATAAATTTTTGAATAAACCGGCGTGCTATTAAAAGTCGGGATTTTATGCTGATATTTACTAATAACGGTTAATTTTTCACCTTCGTGATAAAATACTGAGCTAAATTTTTTCAATAAAGTTGTAAGTTTTTCTATTTCTTCTTTATTTAAGTCATCTGTTATTAGTTTATCTTGTATATTTTGCAGATCTGGCTTAATGAATTTAATATCTATTATACTAGAATTGAAACTGAGAACTTCGTCATTGGAAAGAGGTTTTACTTCATTACTACGGTTGGAAAAAATTAACTTTACAGTAGCGTTATTTGTAATTAATTCTTGCTTACCGAAATCTATTTTGGCTTTTAAAGGGCCTAAAACATTACAGCCAATAATTCCGTCAAAGTCAGTATTTAACTCTGCTTCTAGCATTTCAATTTTAACATTAGGGTTATTAAACTCTTTAAATAGCGGTATGGTGACTTTACTATCCAGAACTGATTTCGAATTAATTGTTCGTATTGTTATTGGGTTCTCTATTTTTGAGCTAAAGGAAGAATGAAATAAATTTTTTTTTATTAATGATGTACCTGCCCCGGAGTCTATTAAAAGTTTAAGTGGTATTGACCCAGTTCTGACCACTATATGGGGAAGATATCTGTGGGTGATAACTGAAAATTCGGCTGTTCGGTTTCAATAGCATCTATATCCATTGAGGCGGTGTTGTTTGAAGTATTAGACTGCCTCGTCATATTAGATGGAACGCGATTCCTACTGGTGGAGCTTGCTACTTGGGAGCTTCTGGGGTTATTAAAATATCTAGTCGAAAGTTGTGAATTTTGATCCATATTTCTAGCATCATTGTTACTACCTACAGCATTACTATTTCTATTATTTTGTAAATTTTCTCTATTGTAAGCTAAAGGAGGTTGAAAAGTACCAGGATTTCGTTTATTTCGCGGATTTAGATTTTTATAAAAATATTCGGTTTCAATTAACATCTCTTTAGCCTTCAGTAAATTTTTGGGATTTCTAGCTTGAAGCACCAACTTAGCATCACTTGGTAGCTTACTAATGAATATTTTTAAAACCATATTTTCATTTGTTTCGCATCTATACCAATTGTTTTCTTCAACTTGCGACTTCAAATTTAGTTTAGTTAAAAGCTCTGTAACATAGTCAAAAAAGTCACTAATACTTGACCTTATTTCAGCAATTTTAATTTTGTTAACAATAGCTTCGAAACTTTCATTTACATTGAAATTAGTTTGCAATAGGTTTTTAATACTCGGCCAATCCACAGGATTACCATTATTAATAAGCGCAATGTTTGCCTTATCTTTAATTTTAGACCTTACTCTCAAATCAAATAATCCTAAGAATCCGGGCATATTTGTACTGCATATTTCACGTAGCTCGTCAATGTTCTTGGTGAATAAGAAAAGCTCCTCTGGTTTTCCTCCAAATTCATCAACATCAACCAATATATCGAATACTGTGGTTCGAGCCATGTTGAATTTTCTAGTTTGCTACCACGGCTTTGTAAATTATGCTTTAAATGTTTGTTTCTTTTGTATTTTTGTATTGTACGTATTTTTGATTTTACTTTTATTTGTAGTATGTATGTATATTGAACGTATGTATTTTAGTATACAAGTAGATTTTGTGCTCAGTGGTTATTGTTATTGTAGCAAAATTTCAATCAAATTGTCTCTTCTTTCGTATAACGTATGTATTTTATTATTTCTTATTGCTTTACGTGGGAGGGCATCGGTAATCGTACGTATGCTCAGTTGCTTGTTGTTTTTATTTTTTTTTTCAATAGTGCAATGAGATTAATCTCACTCTTAAAGTTTATTTTTTTTTATTATTTATTTGCATATATTAAGTATGCGGGTATGCGTAGCCAACTTCCGTCGCTTAGTTAATGTCGTTAGCGGTTGTGTTGAACTATTCAATGCAGTATTGAGTGTATTAAAGTACTCAATGCAAGTAATTAAGAGAAGATAGTTATTTAAATGTCACTCAATGCGTTTCGCTTATTTTTGAATGATCTCTTAAAATTTCTTGTGTGCGGAGCAAATGCAATTTGTAACTGTATATAGAAAAAATTTTCCCGTTGGTTTTTTTTTTCACAGATTTTTTCCAAGAAAAGTTAATATTTCGTATATTTGCAACAGTTTTAACTTTTAGTTATGTTAAATCGTTTTTTTTTTTTTATTAATTTAGCTACACATTGATGTGTGCATTTATAGCATCTTTTTAGAATTATTTAATACTCAGGTTCGACCATAGACTGCGCCACTTTCATGTATAATGTACGACTTCTGTACACATACATGAGTACTTACGTATGTTCACCATTTAAAGAAAACACTCGTAAAGTTTTGTTAAAATTTAGAATTTGTTCATTTAATTATGTTAATTAATAATTCTTTTATAATTTCGTAGATATGTACATACATATATATTTCGATAAACCACGAGTTCTTGTTTTAGACGTTTAGCTTTTAACGATATAACCGATCCGCATAGTTCAAGAGTAAAACTGTGATTGATTTATGCTTAGTTGGTAATTAGTGTAAGAGTTGAAAATATAGATTCAGGAATGAGGAGATAATATAAGAACTAAGTTGAAAAGGAATTTATAGGAAGAGTATGAAGAGCGGATAACGGTTATATTAGAAGAAATAAATGAGCAATATTTATATTGAGAAATTTAGGATTTTAAACGTGATAAATACAAATTAGGTAAATAAGTAAATAGGGTTTTACTAACATAAATATATACAGGGCTGTCGGTGTGGGTACATTTATGTAACTCTATGCAAGGTACATATTAGCCTGCTAACTCAGATCTCTCCTATTACATAGATGTTCCCTGTGTACAGCTAGCAGTCCATTGCACTGTATCGTCGAGGAATGGCTTAACTTTAAATATCCAGGCAAAATTTGGCACTAGCTAAATTTATTCGTTGACATTGCTTTCCAGTCACAAATGAGGTCACAAATGTTATTTACATGATTAGCATCTCATATTTAACAAAAACTTCAACAAATACTCGTATGTAAACAAATGTCACAAAAAAAGGTTCACTCCCATATTGAGAATGTTTGCTCGTAATTCCATAAAAATTTTTATAAATTCTTAGCAAACCAAATTCCTTTGCACTGACATCATGAAAAAATTTGTTATGATGTGTTGTGAGTTAAAGTTTTCTCTTCGTAAAGTAATTATACATTGATGTATGTGTTACATTAAATATATATCTACTCATGCACGCAATCGTCAACACGAAAGCAATGACTTTTAAATTGCTTGATATTCTAATGAAATTAAAATTGATGACTAAGTATAGATCAGAGTGGAAAGCTGATATGCAAAAAATTTTGACGCGATTTTTATTCAAAAATTTCAATAAAAAATAAATGAAATAAAATAAACTAGAAAAAATGACATAAAATTAAAAAAAAAAATTAAAATATTAAATTAAAACCAAATAAAATAAAATTAAACGAGTAAGGAATTCTAGGTTCGGGTAAACCGAATATCAAATATCCAGCGGTAGTTTTCAGTAAACCAAAATAATATCATATTAGCCTTTTCATCTACGGAGATATGTCAATTTATGTGATTTTCGATATCGAAAAGGGTGGCGTCGTTATCATCCGATTTCGTCCATTTTCAATACCAAAAAGTAACCTGTATACCAAATTTCATGCAAATATCAATTTCGTCAGGTTTACTCCCTATTATTATGATATTATTATGATTCTAACGTAGTCAGTTTAAAAGTTATGATCAGTCGAGTTTTCAAAAATTAATTAAATAAATACTAGTACGCTGGGTATAATAAAATACCAAATCATGATTATTAATTTCACGTGGGATGTCACAATATCGCACGACTAGAATTCGAACTTAAATTCTTTTCTTGTTATTTATTTTCTCGTCCCAAATTCTTCACCTAAACGCGCATATTCTCATATTCTAATTAAATAATACCAAAATTACGTAGCATCTAAGCTGTGAGTAGTGTGCGAGGAAGCCAGTTTTTTTTTTTCTCTAGATAGCCAAAAACAAGTTTGTTAAGTCTTACTAATATAAATACAAGAGTTGAGAGTTACTGAGACATACGATTATCAGTTAGATTCATGGTTAAAGTGAGGAAAAGCGCACTTTGAGCTAAATGACAGCGCCAGCAGTCAAATGAGACAGGTAACATTTTATTGAGAAGAGCTCAAAAGAGAGTGCGATCATTTAAATTGTTCATTTTCATTTTCGAAAAAGTAAATATGACGTCATCGTTTTTTGCGGTTTGTTGATGTTCTCAGACAGGTTTTTCAAGCCAAGTTTGTATGATAAATTTTTTATTTTTTTGTATTGTAGTGAGTAGGTTGTTAGGCTCGTAGGTTGGCAGCGAGTATTCGCTGAGCGTGTTTGTGTGTTGGCAGCAGCAAATCAAGCAGAGTATTTGTGAATAATATTATTTTTTATATATTTTTCTTTTTTTTGAAATTTGTTTAAGCCGATGCTAAAACGAATTGGCGAACTTGGCTAAAAACACGTTTCAGTCTGAGAACAGCAGTGGCTGAGCGCGCACACACGAGAAATTGAAGCGAAAACGTGAGAAATTTTTGTGTTGAGAAAAAAAAATAATTTACATATTTACACTTAATTTAATATTCAAGTATTAAAAAGTGCAAATAATAAGCAAAGAATATTTTTAGTTTAAAAAAGTGTTAATTTTAGTGTATTTTCTTTGAATTTCAGCGCCAACGAAAAGGAAAAACAAAAAGAGTATCTTTGCAATATTACAGCAAATGTAAAAAGAAAAAGTTTTATGAGCACAGCAGGTGAATACCAACTTCTCAACCCTTGTATGTATAGGTCTAAACGTACTTACATACTTAAATAAGTGTATGTTGAAAAGTACAATGTGCGATAACCAATATGAAAACAAAACGTAAATAGTGCTAAAACGAAGATTTTAAAATTCACTAAAATAGAATTTCAATAAAAAATAGTTACTAAATATTTCAAAATAAAAGTGCTTAAACTAAGAAGTGCAAACAAGTGCAGTTCGTGTGCATGGTAGACATCCTCGTGCAGGATGGATGTAAAAGATATTAAAGGTGCCAAAGTGACGCATGCCGGCTTGCTTAAGCATAACGCTGATGGCAGCACCGAAACGCAAAAGATCACCCACGCTGGGTTGGTGGCGCGTAGTCCCGAAGGTACCGCCGCCAAAGGTATGAATATACGCGGCAATGAGGATCTATGGGTCGAGATACAAGCGAATACATTCCGTAATTGGGTCAATGAGCATTTGCGAGAAACTGGAATGCAGGTGAGTGAATGAAACTTGTTTCTTCTTATGGCAAGCTTTTTAGAGGGTTATGGCTTGATTTTTTTTTTTGTGAGAAAAGCAGCTATAGTTCAGCAAAAATGATTTCTCTAGAGCTTTTTTGATCTACGATTTAGAAATATATTTGTGTAATATTCACAAAGAGCTATTTGGCTTTTAGGGTTAGGTTAGATTTAAGTGGCCGCCGCATAGGCACATTTAGGCCACCAACATTAGGAAAATCAGTCCCTGTCTGAGTTGCTGGGATCCTCCACATAGCAGAATGCCTAGTCTGACACTCCTAAACCGACACCGTTACTCACCCTTGAACCATTTAGATAACTTGATGAAGGCCATCATCTATCCAGGAAGCGAACACTGACTAAGCAGATGTTATTTTGACAAACATTAAAAATAATAGGGGTCCTAGAGGACCCGCGACTTTGTACAAGAAACGTAAAAACCCCGATCTACAATAGGGGTTTTTTAATATCAACATCAGCGTCACACAGCGGTACTCTGTTTTTTAACAGAGTTTTTATTACATATCAAACAGCGTAAAAACACGGTCGGAATCGGATTATAGATAAGGATATTGCAAATAGAAACTCCAGTGCCATCTAGCGGGAAAAAATAGACTAGGTCGGCAAAGCGTATCCAAAGCATAAAATTTCAATGTAAGGCAAATATACAAAGAGTTTTTGAGCAAGCTCGTCAGACAAGAACCCCTGGCCTACTATACCGAAGGTCCCAGACTCGACTACCGGAACAGGTAATATCAAAAATTATATAAAAAAGTGTTTTCAAAACAGAGTTGCACCTCGGCTGTGGTTTGCAACCACTCGGAGTCTATTTTTGCCATTTAAAAAAATTCTCCACCCCTGTTTGCCCAGACTTGAATTTTAAGGTGGCTTGTTGGTTTTTATCACAAAAACCAAATAGCTAACGCTTACTTTAAATATGAGATCATGGCCTCATGGGGATCCTTATCTATAGACATATATGATAGAATTTTCATATGAACCAATTAAAAGACTTCGTCTTCGGACAACATTTGTGTGATAAGTGGGAACAGAAATTGCCAAATATCGTAGGTTTCTTTATTTTACAGTTCTGTTTAGAAAAATTATGTTTAAAAACATACTAACCCAAACTCTGATAGTAAAACCTGATTAAATCAACATGGTGACAAAAAAGTCATCCTCTGATCAACACTCTCAAGATGCTTAATCCACTAATAGAGTAACTGTTTAGGTCTCTGAAAAACTTTTTATACCAAAATTAAGGCTAGCTTGAAAATTATATAAATTTATAATTGAATAGTCTCACGAATACATTATGGCATTAAGAATTTAGAATTAAGGCGTTTTCATTGATACAAATTAGAACATATGTTTGCATAAATTTCTCACTTAACATATTTATTTCATACCAAATAGTCGTAGCTCCATAGGCAAAACAAAAGTCGTTCGCCTAAAATGTAAACATGGCATGAATATAAATTACATTATATAACCACATAATTTATAAGTATAAGTGCAAATCAACCCAACAAAAAAATTAAAACTGTTATGTCGACGTGCCAGACGAAAACTAATACCAGAAATTTTGTACTGACAAAAACTAACACTTTGTTCAGACACAAATTGAAAGAGTTAGTTTTCTTACTGAATATTAAAGGTGTTCGTTTTCGTAAAAAATTAACAACATGGGTTATAAAAGCTGCAAGACGTTTCTGAATAACTTTATGTAACAATCTGGGAAGATATTAAAAAAAAATTTAAATTAGACTGAGGAAGTAAAGTTTACATTAATATTTATGTTAAGGTGTTAAGCGAGTTGCCTAAGACCTAAACTCAGATTTGATTTTAACTTCGTCGAATCTTCTAATTCAGCTCCGATCTCTTATATCTATTCCCCAACGATGGTTGAAACTTACAGTGTCACCTAGCTTCAAGGAAATGCTTCAGAATAATACTGAGTAAACCTAATTGGTTTTTTTTTAATGCTAACACGATTTTTTGCTGCATTTATAATACAAACATTATAATACAAACATAACAGCTGAACTCCGGAAACGTAAATCGGTTTTAAAATCTTGAGCAATCTCTCGCACCAAACGTTGGAATGGCAATTTATGAATCAACAATTCGGTGCTCTTCGGTTACTGTATCAGGACGTTTTCTTCACTCCAGTCTTCAACCGCACTGCTGGATTCTCATTGGTCTGCTTCCTTTTGAATAGCAGTCCAACGAATAGTATCCAGCAGGATCAAGCCAGTCTGCTTCTTTTTAATTTAGCAGTCTGGCAGGATCGCCATGAAAAGTATTGAAAAATATTTTTATTATTTTGACCAAGCACCGCGAAGTGCCGAATGTCAATGATTGTTTTTACTTTGTCATTGGAGCAGTTTTTACACATAGCTTTGACAGCTGTTTGTGTAGCATACTTAGTTGCGAGGTCTGTTGTTAGACCGTCAGATATGTATGCTCCTTCCAATGATTTTGTGAGCTTTTCAATTTCGGCAGTGTACTGATTTGCAGTTTTACTACGCTGTTGGATATTTAAGAGTTTTGCAGTCAAAACTTCTACTGACTCACCCTTTATTTTGCTCTTTAATGTTTGTTTAATTTCCTGTATGGTGGCTTCAGCACCTACGAAATTTCTGGCTGTGCCTTTAAGTTTTGTCTTTATCATGGATACTGCGACAGCCTCATGCGTTTCCTTGATTTGCTCCAGAATGTCAAGGGCATCCAAAAAACTGGATAAGTTTTCCGGTTTGCCATCGAATTCGGGCAATATCGAAGAAGCAGTTTTAATGAACGCTACCATTGTTTGCGCCATGGTTGTGTTTGTTTGGGAATTCTGGTCTGTGTGAGATACAATAGTTCTTGGATGAACTGTTTCTTTTGTTTCTTGTTCTCCCTCAGTATCTGACGCACCTTCGAACAACCAAGTGTCGAAATCGATATCGATATGTTGCTCGTAGGAGGTTGGTACTTCAACGTCAACGTTATACCTGGATAACGAGGATACCAATTTATCTCTAACGCTCGAAAATACCTGGTAGGCTTCTACCTGGTGAGCTTTTGTTAGAGTGTTATTTACCTTTCTTATGATTTTTCCAAGATTATTTAATGCTGACAGTAGAACATTTAAATGTTTCTTTACTGTTTCAGTTTTTATTTTTGTGTTTTTACATATACACTTATACGACTTTTCCGCGTTTATTTTCTCGTTAGTAAGTTCCTTTAAAATATCGTCCCACTTTTCCATTTATATTAAAATTTTTTTTTTTTATTACTTAAACTTTATTCAGATCGTCTGTTCGACTCTGGTATTTCTTTTTTTAAAAATTTATTGTGGGCTGAATATATTTTGAGAAACAAACTGATACAAGTGCAGATCGTCACAATCAGGAGCAGGATTTTTATGAATTCTAAAGCTTCAGAATGGTCAATAATTTTAATGCTATTGACTACATTCGCATTTGGGGTATCTATTTTAGAAGTTTTTCCGCCCATACTGAACTTTTGATAAATATTTTTAATTTTCAGGGAAATATTTTCTTAGTTGTCTCATAATTTCCTCTTCTCTAGTGGTTGGGTTGAGCACATCTTCCATAGTTGGCTCTCTGGTCATTCCGATATCTTTCCAGAATTGTTTCAACCATTCAAGAGTTTGCTCATTAGTTAGTTCTTCATCCAATTCATGGTTAGATAGTTTTTTGGAAAAATCCCTGCGGGGTCTAGAAAAATTCCTCGGCATTTCGAATTCAAAATTGAAACAATTTTTCTTTTTACAAAATTTATTATTTTTTTTTTTTTTTTTTTTTTTTTTTTTAAATTTTTTTTTTTTTTCTTTTACAAATTATTTCAGTTTTCTCAACTGATGAATATTTTCTAAAATCTCTAACCTTTCATTATTAGTCATAGCCCAATTCAAAGTTCTATAGGCTATGGCTAATTCCCTTTTCTTCCGATACCTTTTTCCTGCACGAGTCTGTTTTTTCCGCTTTAGCGGTGGAGGAATTTTTGGTTCCTTTTTTTGTTTTTTCAGGTTGTTCCGCCGCCGATATTCTTCAATGGTTATCGGCTGCGGACCTTGTCTTATTGCTGTTGAGGTTTGAGGAACCTCTTCAGTGACTCTTGCTGATGTTTGGGGAACCTCTTCAGTGGCTCTTGCAGGATCCAGGTTATCGTTTTCGGCTTCCAATGCAAACCTTTCCCATTTGTCGAAAATGGAATCAAATTCCTCCTGGGAAATGTCTTGCATTGGGGTTTAGACAAAATATTTTATATTGGGAAACAAAAATTTATTTCAAAGGAATATATATGAAAACTTATTTTCTACCCTAAGCAGATATAAATCTGCTACTTGGCCGGCGCCGATATGACGCCGAAGAGTTCTAGGTAATATACAAAAAGATAATTTATTTAGTTACACTATCAATAATTGTATTAAGCACGTTCACCACGGATGCGTCTGGCCAATTGACTGTCTTTTAGCATAATTGTGACACGTTTAGCATGAATGGCTCACAAATTGATGTCCTCAAACAAACCAACTAAATATGCTTCACTTGCTTCTTGTAATGCCATAACAGCTGAACTCCGGAAACGTAAATCGGTTTTAAAATCTTGAGCAATCTCTCGCACCAAACGTTGGAATGGCAATTTATGAATCAACAATTCGGTGCTCTTCGGTTACTGTATCAGGACGTTTTCTTCACTCCAGTCTTCAACCGCACTGCTGGATTCTCATTGGTCTGCTTCCTTTTGAATAGCAGTCCAACGAATAGTATCCAGCAGGATCAAGCCAGTCTGCTTCTTTTTAATTTAGCAGTCTGGCAGGATCGCCATGAAAAGTATTGAAAAATATTTTTATTATTTTGACCAAGCACCGCGAAGTGCCGAATGTCAATGATTGATTTTATTGAACTTCAGAAGCTTATTTATACTCTAAAACTCTTATGTACTACTTATTTACTACGTTACATATTTACTTATAATCCTTAAAGCTAAATGAGACTCCAGCCATGCACATATTTACATGCATTCATATGTGCATGGCTCGGTGTCCAATTCAGTGCATACTCAGTGCGATCATACACACATGCATACATACCAAGCGTGTAGCCGCTTGGCAGTGCAATTGCACATATCTACATATATAGATCTTTGCGTGGGACAATAGGTGAAATTAGAAACCTAATAAACTGTTTATGTTTCACAGCGAACATTTAGAGTACTTGCTCTGATACTCTGATATACAACACTACTTTTCAACGCTTTTACTAAAATCAAAACATCAACACAAACAAAAAAAATTTTTTTTCGCATATGATTTAACGCTCGGTTGGTTTAGTTGTTCAGCATGAAATGTGCCGAATATGTTCATAGGTATGCAAAGAGTAGCGATATGCAGGGAAAAAACCTATAACGATCAAATTACGATTTTATGCAACTGTGTAATTGATTGAAACTAAAACAAGCAAAAAGATGCAAAAATAAAAAATAAATAAATATTCATAAGAAATGAAAAAAATAAAAAAATAATAAAATAAAAGTGAATAAATAAAACATGAAGACGAATCGTTTGAACAGCCGCTTACCTCATTAGATGACAAACAGGTATACTGGCTTGACGACAGGATTAAACCAGCTTAAATTGAAATGCAGTAAAATAATTTTAAAATGTATGCCACCTGAGGTATTTTTTAGTTTGAAATAATTTTTCAGTTATTTATGTTTTAATTATTTGCAGAAATATTAGGGGGATTCATAAAATCCTATAAGTTTACCAAATGCGTAAATTTATAAATTTACCAGCTCATTTTGATGAACGTTCTAGATCAATTTATGTGTACTTGATGTGAAACAAAAAACTATATATTTCGAAATTTCCTTAAATAAAGTATTTTTTGTCCTTTTTTTAAAGAATTTTCTTCTATTTTTGAATTGGATAAATTTGCGAACTCTTTTACACACCAAAGTCGACGCGGAAGTTTATCAAAATTGTGTATACTGCGTTCCATACAAACTTTGATAGTTCACTTACACACTTAATAAATTTATACGTTTACACGGTTTATAAGTTGTTTATAAGGTTTGATGAATCCCCCTAATGTATTGTAAAAAAACCAATAAAATAATTGTAGTTTTATCGGTAATATTACGTTCCTCACTATGCTCATGAACTACTTATCAAAAGTTGTAAAGTTCTTGGGATATTTCCGAGCTAATTGGGATTGAGATCATATATTTTTCTGTTTAATTCAGAGGGTCACACTAATTTACATACATACCTAAGCTTTAACGTTTATAAGTATTTTGTATTTAATACGAATGTATGCGTGTAGGTATGTGTGAAACTTAACATAACATATGCAAATTTATTATTTATACTTTTAGCTTTGTTGTAAATTTATATTGGCATGCGGCATGCCACACAAAGTGCCGACATTCAGGAATTTATTTATTTATTTACTTATTTGTTAATTTTTTTTGTATTCTTTATTTATTTTACTTTAGCCGATGCAATGATTGGAAAGAAATATTGCATTGCACATTTTACATAAGCGTTTTAATGGAGAGTGCTTTTTTATCGACACTCTATAAATCAATATATCTACAAAAGTAAATGGCAAATGTATAAGGACGTGAGTATACTAGAGAGGGCTGATTTGTAGGCGAGGGAAAATTCAAAAAATCGCCAGTGCGGAAAATCTTCCTGAGATCAATCTGACAAATTTTTCTAAAGAAACTATGTACTTAACCTTAAAATCCGGGGGTTAAGATTTTAAGGTGAAGTTTCGAACCAGCTATTGAAAAATTCTGTATGCGACATATTAATCTGTGCGAGAGAGAAAATTGTCTTTTTATGGGACACACCTACCCGCTTTTTCATTCCATCAAGGATACTTTCCACAGATAATGTTGGAAAGGGGGATGCCCCGGTTCTGTTGAAAATTGTAAGTGAAGAGCGAAACCCCCTTGATATTATCGGCTGCCGTCAGTTGGCGGACTATAGTAGTGAACGGCATATTTTTTTGAACAGCAAAACTCATTAAAAGCTACAGAAAGCAAAAGAGAAACGACCTCTATACGATAAAAATATATCGATACTTTTGAGTTTCAAAAAAAAGAACAAAATAAAATAAGATACGATAAAATAAAAAATAAAAAAAATTAATTAAATAAAATTAAAAAAAATTAAAAAAAATTAAATAAAAATAAATTAAATTAAATTGAATTAAAATAAATTAATTTAAATTAAATTTAATTTAATTTAATAAAAAAATAAAAAAATAAAAATAAATTTAAAATAAAAAAAAAAAATAAAAAAAAAAAATAAAATAAAATAAAAAAAAATAAAATAAATTTAAAATAAAAAAATAAAATAAAACAAAAAAAAAATACAAAAAAATGAAAAAAAAAATAAAAATAAAATAAAAAAAATAAAAAAATAAAATAAAAAAAAATAAAACAAAATAAAACCAAATAAAAAAATAAATAAAATTTAAAAAATAAGAAAAAGAAGAAAAAAAATAAATTAAAATAAAACAAAATAAAAAAATTATATAAAATAAAGTGAAGTAAAATAAATAAAATTAAATTAAATAAAAAAAAATTAAAAAAAAAATAATAAAAAAATAAAAAAAAAATGAAATATTGTCAAACAAAATACAATGAAATAAAATAATAAAAAATTAAAATAAATTAAAATAAAACCGAATAAAATAGTGTAAAACAAAGTAAAGTAAAGATAAATAAAATAAAGAAAAGAATTTTTCAGTCTGTAAACTTCTTGTTTGTTGATCTTTAATAAATAAATAAATAATCAAAATAAAATTATATTATCTACAAAAAAAAAAAAAAATAACAGAACGGCCCATTAATGTTCTCGATAACTTTTCGCTTGAAAACAGCAAAGGTAATATCATCTCATTTTGACCAATTCCATGAGATAGTAAGAAGGTTTTTTCTCAATTATATATCCATTTATAGAAAGACTTGTTGGCAACATAAAATATTTATTGGGTTCCTAAGCTGCTTTTATTTTCGAAATTAACACTGGTTCCCAAATAGACAAAGTCATTACAAAATAAGACATTAAAGCAAACAGAAAAATTCTCTAGAAAAAAAACAAAAAAAAAAAAACACAAACAAGTCCACGCGGAACAACAATGAATACCAAATAACAGCAAATACAATACTTTAATGAATAGCAAATGAGAGTGAAATGAATTTTTAATTAAGGCCAACGCACCAACGTCACTTAGAGCCAATTCTTGTTTACCTCTGAACAACCGCAACAACTTTTAACAACTTGACTTCTTTGTAATTATTTTCTTTTATTTTTTTTATATTTGTATCTTGTTTCTTGTTGTAGATACTTTTTGTGCCAAATGTTTGTTATTGTTTTTTCACTAACTAGTTTAGCCATGCTAGCAAACTTGTTTGCCATTTCATTTGTTTGCCACATTCAGCCGCCAACACTAACCAAATCCGTTGATATATGCGCTCTATCGTCGCCTTGTCCAATTACCCTCTTGCTCTGCCAATGCCATCTAAATCGATGAATGAAAATTTTTAACACCGTATTTGTGCATCGCCTCTACGCGATCAACCATTCAGCTTATGCTGTTAGTTAGTAACCAAGTTAACTAACTACCACTAAATCGCTGCGTTGAGTGATTTTAGGTGCAGTTGTTAGTTGGGAGCAATTTTTTCCGCTTCCTCTTGTAGCCATGGCAAACCTTAATACGATTGATACTTTTTTGGTTACATACAGGAATTTAAAGTTAGCACATATTTGACCAGGTTTTGCCTTCTGTTGTGAGATTTTGAAGTGGCAGGACTTGCAAATAAATTGGATAAATCAAATAAAAATAAAAATATAAATAAATTTCAATAAATTTCAGTAAAATAAAAAATAATGCAACAAATAAAATAAAATAAAACACAATAAATAAAAATAAAAAATACAAATAAGCAAAATACAAAAAAAAAAAAATAAATCAAAATAAAATTAAAAAAAAAAATATATAAAAAAATAAAAAAAAATTTAAAAAAAATAAAAAGAAAATAAAAAAACCAACGAAAATTAAAATAAAATAAAATAAAACAAAATAAAAAATAAAAAATACAAATAAGTAAAAC